>VZTS01023332.1:55494-106519 GCA_013400795.1 Pluvianellus socialis
TCTTACCTGAACCCGTTTTGTTACGTAGATGCTGTAATGAGGCAATTTTTTATATGTAAGATCACCTCAACCTTTCTTTGTAGTTTGCCTACAAAAAAACCTGAGGTGCACAAGTCAGGCTTTGAGTCTGATAGGTTTTGTCAGAATGTAGAAAACTCCAGTGACCAGAGTGCAAAGTCTTAAACTGATTACACCTATAAAGTGAAGATATAAGTGTTTTAATTTGGTCATTCACAGGGATGGCGTGTTTAAATTTTTATTTTTCATGTAAGATGAAGGATGAGGTGAAAAAAGGATAGGAAAAAAACTAAGATTTGCTTATTAGTCTCCTCCATCTTAAATAAATGTAAAAGCCTGATTTAAAAATCTCCCTCCTTAACAAGAACTAAGATAATCAAGATGGCTGAGAAAGGTCAGTGATGCTATGCAACTTAATTGGGATCCCAAGACCAGAAGACATCTCACTAAATCTAGAAGTCGCGAGCAGTCTGTCTGTGCACTCCAAAAGTATTTGTCTAGGACATGTAAAACTGAAAATAACACGTCCCACACACCCTCTAGAAGAGTTTTAGTAGCAACAGGCGTCAGCTTGTACCATGACCTTAGAATACTAACTCTGCACAAAGGAGTTATTTTAGGTTACTTCTTTGTTCTTTGTTTTTTCCTCTTCTTAAGTCAACACTGGGCAAAAAAAAAAGACATGAGACAGATATTAGCTAGTGAGGAAAAGTGTAAAAATTGTTTTCAGTCAGTAGGATATTCCTCAGCTGAATTTCTACAATTTTTCCTTAAGCGCTTGCTGCCTATGTCAGTATCGGCATGCTGAACTAGAGGCTTTATTGCTCTGACAATTCCTATGTTTCTGTGGCAATGATAATTCCATTCCAGAAGCCACAAATTAGAAAACGGCTTCTTACAATGAAACACCAAATGAAACACAACATGATCTTCCTCTTTTCTCATGCGTGTTAACTGTAAAAAGTTTCTTTGTCCGGAATGTGGCTCTGATTACATTTCTCTATCCAAAAATAAACATGGTGCAAAAGAAAAGGATACGGGGAGGGGGGGAAAGCCTGTCAATGGGCCACCCTCAGGAAAACCTCACAAGATCTACTGTCTGTCTGTGCGAGCCATGGAAGAGCTAAGGAAGTGATCCCAGCTTGGTGGTCTTATTTTTAATTAAAACAAATGAGGCTCTTTCAGCTGCTGCAGATAAATATTTGATGAAAAAAGACAGGGACAGATGTCAAAAAAACTGTAGTAAATAAAGAATAAGACCAGAAGAGCAAATGTTACAACAACATATTATATACAAAAAAAAAAAAAAAAAAAAATTCAATGTGATTTCCAGGGCTGTAAATTGCATTAGTGATGGGNTCACTTTACAGATTTCTGTCAAATGCCTAATTTTACTAAGATAATTTCAAAAGCCGGAAGACTAATTCTTCATATTCATTTTGACAAAGTAGAATGAAAATGCAGATAAAGATAGATAAAAGTTCTTAAGTCAACTTGTTGCACGTTACGTGCTTAAACAAAAGGGTTAGTTCTTGGGCCATTGATAAGACAGAGGACTTCAAAATAATTTTTCTATTTCCATAAGAGTTAGTTTGTGTTGATTATAGATTGACTAATAGTTTTGCTCCAAAATATGTGTTAGGGATGCACAGTGAGAAGGTACCTGGCAAAATATAATAGTAATATCCCTATTGCAATAATCTGTCATCACATTCGTAAGTCTTGTCCTCTATGAATGGTTAATTTTAAAAGGTGAATGTGGTACCATTCAACCTTTTCCTAAAGTCATGGTTGTATTTACCACTGCACTTGGATGTAACTTCAAACTTCACCTTGCTCTCAGTGGGGATTTACACAAGATGACCTCCAAAGGTCCCTTCCCACTATGACTTGATAGCATTGGGTCCTGATTTAGTCCACCTTTTAACAAATCCATTTATACCATTCTATGAAAAAAAATTATGAAGAAAGATGAGTCATGAAATAGAGGAAAAAGCTCAGTAGCTGGCTCTTTCAAGATTAACATCTTAATTGTTAGCATTATATTGGCATTGCCTGCTACGTTAAGGACTGAGCTTGCCATTCCTGGGTAAAATGGGTAATTCCATTGAGTCCAATGTGAATTATACATCTGAGTGTGAAGGAACTGATTTTATAAGTAGGCCTTACAGAACTGTAGAGTCAGTATGAACCACAGGAGTTTCAATGGAAATATTTAATGTGACACCAGCATTTAAAAATAGCACAGTGATTCAGGTCACCAGAAGCTGGATAAATTGGTATAATTCAAATTCTGAAAATATAAACACTCAAGTTACGAAGGACTTGAGTTCTGAAATACGTCTGACTCTGAAGATGGTTAATAAGAAAAAGTAAAAAGTTGATTGACTGCAGTGCGCAAGGGTCTCCATGGGGATACTATAGAGCTGTAGAGTGTAACAGTAGGCACAGGTGAAAGCAGAGCAATCTCCAGTGACACAAAACACAAGTTAAACAACTTCAGATGAGAAACAAATTTTAAACACTGAGGAAAAGTAACTTTAGATTGCAGTGAACTTTCTGTAATTGGAAGTAATTAAATCGACCTAGAATTCTAATGTATTGGTTAAATTGAGAGGTATGGACCTCTATAAAGACTACAGGAGGTACTTCATAGCTTGCAGAAGATCAAAATAAATGATCGTAATTTTCTCTGCTGGCCACAGCACCTGTGAGTGTGTAATGTTCAGCATATCAAGTGAAGTATCCAAGCCTCTTGAGGTTTTCTGAAGCTGACACAAAACTCCTAATCCAGGAACCATGCAAAATACCTGCCTGTTCTATTGTCGCAAATTTCAGACAAAACCAAAGAGTGATAGTCGCAAGTGTAAAACAAACAGGTAAATTTTAATTTGAGGATCAAACATAAAGAACTCAATAGCAACCTTGCTTGGCACAAATTTACTTGTGATCTGATGGAACCAATCTGAACCCAATAAGCTTCCAGAGATAACAGTTTGTCAATTTCCCATTTCAAAGGTGGCGTGGTAATTGAAAGCTTCCAGATATATCGCATGGAAATCAAACTTGCAGCAAAAGGCAAACTTTCTGATAAAAGCCTAATCCTAATTCCACTGAAGTCAATGACAAACTCCAGCAGCTCTCAATAGAAGTTGAGTGAGGCTCAAGGTGAAAAACAACTCTGAGAACAGTTATAATCAACTCAATCCCCAGTTAGGACAGAAGAAATGTGAGAGGATTCTTTATGAGTGGTGCCTGGGTTGAGGAGTCACAAGGAGGGAGTTGCAAGGACCTCTGACACTGGGTGCTTTAAGGGACCCTTGCAGAAGCTGATAGCATTTGGCGAGGTCAGCATGTCCCCAGTTAGTGTGGCCTTACCGTGCCCAGCTGAGAACTTACGTGGAACCTGACAGCAGTTACCCTCTTTTTTTAGCCTCGAGCTATCTACAGGCTGTCAACACAAGCTGCAGCCGAACTGTTGTGCTGGAGTGGAAACACACAGAATGTGGTTGATGAAGCAATTAAAAAAAGCCGGACAACAACTTTGCCTCTGTTTTCTAAACAAGTGTAAGGACTATAAAATGTACAAACCAAACCTATGGAGCGCCTGGTGCAAGACCTGAGAGAGGCAGGGAGTCAGTATACATGCCGCCTCTGTGTGCCTCTGAAGCTGGCTGCAGCCAGAGTGGGACTCGGCCCCAGATCAACACAGAGTGACTGCTGTGGATTCACATGCACCCGTTGCAGCTGAACACTCCAAGTACCCATACACCAGTTCTGTGCCGCTGGAGCTACGTCCAGGCAGTATTGCCATTTACACAGGCAGAAATTAAACAACTTTTCCAAGGAACTTCCCTTCTGTTTTTCAGAGTGCAAAGGAATCGGATGGGAGACATGTTAGGTGTTCCTAGTCATCAGTGATGTGTTTTATAGATAACCACTTCTGTGCTAGGTGAAATACAAGCAAAGAGGAAAAAACAAATGTTCTCCAATTCCCTGTTAAAAAAGGTAAGGAGAAGACCCCAGAATAATAATGATTCCTTCTTCTTCTTTACAGATTCTGTTAAGGGAGGCAGAAAATGAAAGGACTCACCAAGGTTATGCTACACAGTCAGGATTTAAATTCAGAACTTCCGAATCCAACCCCAGTGCCTGAATGACACATTCATTTTCTTCTCTGTATTCCCCCACAGTCTTAGGCCATGTGGCCACTATTGGTGAAATGAAAAACAGGTGCAGATCCATGAACAGATGGGAGACCAGCCCTGGCTGATCTCTGGAGGATAATACAGGGTTGTTTTCCGGCAAAGAGGATTCCAGAGAACCACAGAGGCAGCACCCCTGCCCTAAAACTGAAGCTGCTCTGCCTCACACTAAATGTTATCTCCACCAGCCCAGCAAGTGGGATTTTTGAGGCATGGTCTGTTGTCTGTCAGCAAAGGACGCTGCCTTACTGACCCCTCAGACTTGCAATATTGACATCTCTGTTTTTCAGGCATGCCTATAAAGATCGTGGAAGACTAATTGCAGTTCCATTCTTTCCAGTAACTAGAGCCAATGTTTCTAAGTTGCTGAAACATGAAATTTCTTCCCTTGAGTAGACAACATTGGAATTTCTAACCCTCAAAAAATGTCATTAGTCATACGCAGAAACTTTCTCTGGGAAAATCACTAGTGGTATGGGACAAATCAGCCAGGTGAGATGAATAGTATATTTGTCCTGGATCCATAAGACCAGATCTACTTTTGATTTCCAATTCATGGGGAGCTGATGGCTTACTCCACAAAACGGTTAAACAAAGACCTTGGTCTGCTTTCTCAGTTGCAGAGTGATAGTAGGTAACTAACAGGGCAATTGCCTGGTCCTAAGCACACGACGGAGTGCTTGGATGCCAAGCACTTCCCTGCCTTGTGTGATCCACAGTTACAGTCCCTGCATGGTAGAAGACACATTTTCCCTGCGTGTGTCACCTGACGCATCAGCCACAAGTTATTAGAGAAGGCAGGGCAATCCTCAGTTTCCAGAGATCCGCAGCGCACATATCAAACCCCAGAGGATAGCGTGTGCAAGACAGCGGGGTATCTTTCATCTTAGATACTACCAGTTCCAGCCTTCTCACAGGTTTCTTTTGCTTCTTCCAAAACTACTGTTTTAGTGTTGTGGCTGAGAGGGATTAGTTGTCCTTACTAAAGCTGCTTTTACAGCAAAAATGCACATCCACTTGTGCCAAGAAACTCAAATAAGTCCTGACTGTTTCCTTGGACTCTATTTAAACTGGGTGCACAAACCCTGATTAGCAACAGTAGGCCAAAAACACGCTGCTAACATACATGCATTCTGCTCATGCTAAACTGTAAATCAAATTGGTTGGGAAAATCTATCTTATCCCAGTTTTAGTCGGGTTTTGAAGGAAAACATTCTCCACAGATGACACTAATAGAACTTAACAGCAAAGACCATCCGGGACACTGGGAATCTCAAACTGCTTGGCCTCAGGTTCTCTGATTTGTTCTTCTCAGCTTCATGTGTGCTCTTTGAGAGACAAAAAAGAGCATTTCCTTCATTTTGAACTTGGATTTCTCTTCCAGCCAAACATTCGCAAAAGCAGCTGGTCCCAGAGGCGGAACGTTCCAAAACCCCATTTGGAGCCAAGTACGTACATTATGGAGTCAGTCGTGACACCACTTTATGGAGAACAGACAATGAGGTTTGGATCTCGTAAGCACCTTTCCTCCCTGCAGATAAGTCCCCTTCCCCCTTTCTTTTGGAAATGCCTCGGTCTGTATTGGAAACAGAGGATGTAATTTATTTTTATCGCCTTCCTTGTCAAACTGGCCAACTGCCACAGGGTTCTGCTTTCAGATGTAGCAAGAGGCAGGAGAATCACAATGAAGAACCATTCATTTCAGTGGCTCCTCCTCTGCTTCCTTATCTTATTTTGAGGCTACCTACCGTGCTATCTTATCACTCTTTCTAATCCTGCAAAACTTCTCTGCAACTTGACCCCTCCGCAGAAAGACCTGACCTGCTTAGACCTCCCTGCTTCTCTACTGCTGCTCCCTTCCTCACAGAGCGAGTTGCTCCTTCCTTTGTTGCTTTAGGACTACTTTTTCACTGCCTATCTTACCCTCTCGCTCCTCCTTTCCTAGCTCATTGTATTGCATGACATTTCCAAGCTGAATGTACATTCAGCTGTGTGGCCTTCTTGGGGTATGCTTCATTTCTCACTGTCCAGCCCGCCCTTTGATGTCTGCTGAAGGAGGATACATCTTCTTTTCCATCTCTTCACATGTGCCTATTAATTACTCTCTTCAGAGAGACTGTTTACTGACTATCACTCTGTTTACAGTTGAATACAGCTAAACATTTGGTCTTCACAGTTCGCCCTCTTCTACACCACCCACCCAGTTTCTTCCCAGTTGTTGCAAAATAGATGTCTCCAAATCACTTTATAAAGTCACAGATGCAACGTACTTACATTCCCACACTCGGCCTCCTGCTCTCAAACGCTGGTTTTGCTTCGCTTAACGGCCAAGTGAAGAAAGACTTTATATAGGTACTTTTGTCTCCAGTTCTGTAGTAACAAAGCAGCAGCGAGGATTAACGATTTGACCTTTCTGTTGCACACGTTCCTACCCTGGGTATTGTGGAAAAGCCAGAAAGATCTGTAAGCATCAGACTTCTGACCTGTGACGAAATAATATGAACTCAGTATGAAGTATGCCCACTGAAATTAGTTTATCCTGTGCATAAACCCTGCGTACGTCTTCATGGCATCAAGGGCTCTTGGGCAGAAGGAATTTTGGTAGGCTAGAGGAGGATAAAAATTACTCTAGCAAATGTGTAGAAGAGGAGAGTTATATGGTTATAGTGCAGCAATTCAGATCTAAGATGAAAATTCCTTCAGATGTCCTTCTCATTCCATATGGAGCTTAAAATATTACAAAATAATATTAAATAAATTTAAAACAAATGTGGGCTAAATTATTTTTTTTCCAACGAACAGATTATTGTCAATCTTTTGCCTTAAAACAGTATTTGGGAAAAGGAAGGAAGCAGATACCTCAAAGCGTTTAGGAACTGATTTATGACAAGGTGCACGAAGCTCCGTGAGTGTGAGCAGGAGCAGGAAAGAGGGAGAGGAAGGCTGTCAGTAAGAGGGTCGGGCACTTGCGCAGTTCAACAGTGGAACAACCCGAATACCCCACGTAATTTCATTTGGGTTTTGGCCTGGCATCCTTGTCTGTACAATTAGAGATGGTTACATTTCCCATGGGTAATGTTGCCAGCTACTTTCCAATTTTGTCTCCTGTTCTCAGTGCCTATTATTTTACGGATTTTAACCATGAGAATAAGTTTACCATCCTGAGAATTTGGGCTGAAATCTTCTAAGATTTCGAGCAAAAATAATCCAGCCTTTCCAATAATTTGATTAACTGCTAGTTTGTGCATATTCCTTTTTTTGTTACTGTTACTGAGGAATTTTGCTGCCCATGAATTAGAATGATACTGATCTGATGTGTGTTTGTAGGTCCTTGTATCAGGAATGTTCCTTTTAATTGAAAAATTGCCTGAAAAACCTACTGGTTTGATAAGCGTATGTTCAATACAGGTTTATTAGATTGGGGTTCAGTGAGACTTCCCGTGTCGTTACTCCTTCCAGCCCTCAAGGTCAGTGTCATGCTGTGTGCCAGAACTGAGGGGGACTCTCTGTCCCCACTGCTCTGAGGAGGAAGAGTCGGCTGCTGCTTCACCTAAACAAGGCAGCCCCAACATTGGGCCTGGAAGGAACAGCAGCCAGCACGCGCCAGGGGGGAAGGGAAGGGAAGGGAAGGGGAAGGGGAGGGCTGGACCTGTAAGCCTGGTGGGTCCAATCCTCGAGGAGGGCAAGGGGCCGGGCAAGAAGTGGCACAGGTGAGGGAGGCAGAGCGTCTCTGACACTTACTTGTGGATGCTGGAACCTGGCATCTCACCATTGCTCCTCACGCGGGAGCAGTACACCTGCACCGTACTAATCCATTCCATTAGTTAATTAGCAGAGGCATGTACCTGGAAATTAAAAGTTTTAAGTTTGCTTATAACCGATATAATTTGGAGACCATATCTCATGCAATGGAAACTGGGGGTGGGGCGGGACAGGGCAGGGACGAGGGGGAAGGAGATGTAGGAAGACCTGTGGCAGCACGTACAGACCGCTCAGTTTACACAGCCTGCCAGCTGAAAAGGCAACAGTTACAGAAACAGCAGAATTAACCAGTGTGTGGTTTTGGTTATTACGAAAAACTGATGAAAGTTATCCTGGGTATGCAAAACAGCTGTGCCAGAAAAATAGACAGCAAAGTTTGACAGCCACATACCCATTTTGGTTTCGTCTGCACTCTTTTCCCTGATACTCCTGTAAATGCAGAATCTGTATACGTATCCAAAAAAGTTTATAATGATCTTTATTGACAGATTTGTTATACTTCTGTATAACAGGATGATGATGACCAGCTGGCTACAGATAATGACAGGTGCTAATTTATATTAGGTTACTACCTCTATATTCTGTAGGCTGTCCTGTTGGGTTTTTTTTTTCCATTTTTAGCTTTCTTACCCTCTTGTACTTGCATTTGATGGTGCTCACATTTACTATTCTTGCTAGTAAAGGAATGAGCATTTAAAAAGCTTTATGTTTAATTACAGTTTTGGCTATTAATTAGTCATGTAAACATATTAAATGGACATTTAATTAAATGTTACCCTTTTAAAAGGGTAAACTGGAAGCAGAGCCCATTGACTTCAAACCAATATTGCGTGCATTTATCTTAATTAGTCAGGTAGCGTTAGGGATTAATGTACTTTTGCTGTTATATTCATAATCAGATGCGTTAGCATTTATGTCTCTGTGCCATATGGAGGATCAGCTGTGAGCTCTCTTCTGCTAGGTACTGTCCAAACACAACCTGAAGCGTTTCTGTAAGACTTACTTCCTTTCTTTGTCACCTCTAAAAGAAAACACCGTGATACCCTCTTCAGCTTGTGCAGGCGTGAACCAACCATTCTGATGACAGTTCAAAACATGATCTGAAAATTTCCTCTAGGTCATCATTTAACATTTATATATAGATTTCTCTCCTATAGAGTGAGCTTGCAGTATTGTGAGACGGGGAACTTCTCATTCTAGCGCATGGAGGTTCTAGTCTGAATGAATGAGGCTGGTACAGTAAACATCAAGCCCACAAATCCCCCAGAGAATTCATCTAATTTTGAAAGCAGTTATTTCAGTGCTCAGAGAAAATAATTTTGGAGTCATCTGGAGCACCGAATCTGGTTGTGCAGCAAACAGTTGGCTATTTGGTGTCTTCCCAACAAACACACAAACTAGGGCTAGTGATTAATTCTGCTGCTGTGGTGAGCTAATGCTTCTGCCACTCTGCGTCTCTGCTCACTTACGGGGACTGGGGAAGAGAATGCAGAGCGACACTCTACTCCTCAGCCGTCTCGTTCCACAGACGAGCTTCTAACTTTGCGTTTGGAGAACTGCCTTTTATAATGATCGCTACAGACTCAGTCACGTTCATCAAATTTCTTCAGTTGTGTTTGAATATAAGAGATTAACCACCTACAATTCCACCACAAGTATTTTTCTTTGCATCCTGGATAGAGAGAACGTGCATTTAATGAAACATGGTGTGTCGGAACTTCCATGAGCGTTAAGAACCACTTAATTTACTTGTATATAAATAGGTGATCTAGCAAACTAGTAAATCAGTCTGTTCCGGCATTTCCAAGAGTCTCCCTTAGCCATTGAAATAGAGTGAAGGGGGGACAGAAGCAGCCTCAGCACAACAATAAAAAAGTAGGGCCAAAAATCCATGTTACCAAGTTAGCGAGACACAGTTGTGTTCACTTTGTACAAGAGTTTAATGTCATGTCTATTTACTTTAAATAATTTCCTCCTGGATTTTTTTTTTTTAAAGAGCTGAATTGTTGACCTTTCCAAAACAAATATAACGTACTATGTTATTCAGAGCTTTGATGGAGACGGCTCCAGCTGTAGGATCAGCACAGGTTTCGCATGCTTTTCTGAAGTCCAGGACTAGCAGGGGTCTACATCTAACATAGACTGAATTTTGAGTAATACTGTAAATTATTTTCTCATCTGTTCAATCACATTTGGCAACAGTTACTGCTCTGACTGATATAGTTTATATTTAATTCCTTTTGTCTCTATATATTTAGGTGGTACTGTTAAAAATACAGTGGATCTCTCCTGAAAATGAAACAGCTTTGGTATTCTCATTTCTCTAGTCTACCTGAAATAACCAGAGTTCCAAATATTTATCTCAGCCACTGACTTTCTAACAGATCTGCCCTCCAGGATCAGTTATAACCAACATTCGGAGAGAGATTTTTATCTCATTTGGTATAATTTTTTTAAGATTTTTTTTTTTATATCGGTTTTTATTTAACAGATGTTGTTAATTGCATCAAAACATTTGAAAAGTCGGGATTAGGAGAGAATTGAAAGGGATTCTGTTTACAACCCAGACGATTTGCAGTTTGAGAGCCCAAGGCCTGGTGTGTGCAGGTTACGACCAATACAAACAGCCCCGGGTGACTGCAGTCGAGCAGCTCCACTAGCTGTAAGTCATACGGACACGCACGCGCAGTTGCCTGTGACAGCAGCTGACCGGTATATTCGTGTCTTAACCAGGGAATAAACACGGCGCTTTGCAATGGCGCCCAGCTTGGCAGCGGGATTAACTTCAGTAAAACAGACGATGGTGAAACAGTACAAAATGGCCCCTGACTTATCTGCTCTTTGGCAGCAGAGACCCAGAAGGAAGAGAAGAAAGGATTGTCCCCTGTTCATTAGCACCGTTTTGCCACTGTCTGGGGAGCTTTCCCTCGGCGCAGAGGGCAGGCGAGGCGCAGGGCGGCAGGAGCCGGGGCCGTGCCACAACCCCCGTCCCCTCAGCGCTGGCCACCTCGTCCACGCGGAGGCAGGGGGGTGTCAGGTCGCCTCCTCCATCCTCCTGAACCTCCCTCTTGAAACGCCGCCAGGCTTTAAAATTGGGACACACTTTCTTCCTTTTACAGACGTTTTAGTATCCAGAGGTTAGGTGTATCAGAAAGCACGAGGTATTAGTCACAAACAAAAAGCAAAGTTTACCATCCAGTAGCTGGGTTGTCTTTTGCAGACTGTTGCATTTTATTTTTGCTCTGCCATGATTTCCAGATGCTAATAGGGACAATGTTAACCTTGATTAATTCTTGGGGAAATGTTAACTCTTATATAAAGAAACCAGAATCTTCTTTTTAGCAGCATCTACTCCGTGCCGGAGGAAAAAGATGCAGTCCATTTTAAGCCTTTCCCAATGTTTTAGATTTACAGGAAAGCTTTCCTACAATATCCCAAGTGCTCGTTCTAGCAGAATTGTATTTGACAGAAGTATCTCAACACGCACATACACACAAAAAAAGGCAGCAAATGGGGGTAAAAAGGAAAAAAAAAAAAAGTGAAGGACTTGTGGTCAGAAAGTATATGCAAACAGGACAGTGGTACAGAAAAGATGAAGAAGGGGAAGATGCCGTATTTACTCTTTCTAGAAGTGACAAACTTGTAGGAGGCCTCATTCAGAAAAGGGCAGAGGTGACGATGGATGCTCGGGGGGTGGATTTAGAATTACTGCCGGAGTTAGTTGGAATTGAGGACGGGCGGTGGGGAAAGCTTCCGCAGCTGCTACTGGACATAGTGAATGCTGCACCTGCGCGGCCGGGTCTCACCTCCCAGCCCGTGTCAGAGATCTGCCTGTACGGGTAAAGTACAGGTATTGGGAAGATTTGCCTGTATATGCACACTGACAAGTCTGTGACAATGTAAACTACATCGCACCACGATCATTAGACTTTCTCAGGTTACACAGGAGAGCAGGAGCTGGAAGCTGTGCGGTACACAGCAGCCACGGACACACACCACCTTGAGGTCATTAACTTTACACGTGTAGTGTCTCTGTCTGTTCTTGTCTTTGATGTGCTTTGCCCAGGGATATTTATTTACAGAAGAGTTGAAAAAACTCAAGCTCGTTACTCAAGGTTTTTAGCTTAAACAGTTGTGGACCAGGAATTGCATGAAGATTTCACCCCTGCCTGTGTATGCCTTGGACATCGTGCACTCTTTGCACTCACAGAAAGAAAAATTGTAGAAAATAGGAAAATTTTAATTTCAAGCTTAAGCTACAGACTTATCCCCCCCCCCCCCTTTTCTTTTCCATAAACCCTACGTAGACGCACCAATGAGTTCAGAAGCAACTGAGCACTGAGCCTCACCGCACCAGAGGGGCTCAGATCTTGGGAAGGTGTCTCAAGGCCGGCCAAAGCCAAGGAAGGAGATGCAGCAGGAGGCCCGTGCCTCCGGGATTGGCTTCGGCTGCCGTTTGCCTGCGCAACGCCCTTCCCGCAGCAGCGAGGGCAGGCGAGGCGCTGCTCCTCCTCCGCTCCCTGGGAACGTCTGTCCTGCCTTCCCAGGCAGCAGCAACAGCCCTTCTTGCGCCTCCAGCCTGTGTGCGAGGTTCTACTCCGCTACAGGCGGGAGCTGCTTTAGCCGGCGTTTGCTTTTCAAGCAACGCGTTACCTATGAGGAGAGAGAAACGTAAAGAACTCACTGATTTACCATGTTAAAAAAAGATGGCACATTTATTGCTACATAAATGTTATATACATAGTGTTTTCTGTTACATTGACAGAAATTTTTTTGAACTTCTTGCTGCTGGTTGGAAAGGTTTATCAGCAATACCTTGAAATTTGACACAGGGTACAAATCTGCAATAAACCAACAATGGAAACTGGAGAACAAGATGAGAAGCAATTCATCTCGGACAATTAGCTCTTACAATACTCCATAGGTACTACACGGTATGCTAGAACCCTACTATGGTCTTACAATGCTATTGTAAATTTCTGATATTAATGAAGAGGTTATGGTAAATAACCCTACATTTTTACTACCTAATATAGTAAAATAAAGTAAGAAACTTTTTACTGAAAACTTTTTCGATTTCAAAAATCTAGAAAGAGTAATATTTAGAATTCAAGAAATTTTCTTACAAGATTATTGTATAAAAGACTAGCTACAGTGAAAAATAAGCCAAATGTTTTTTTCTTTCTATTTTATGAAGGAAAGCTTCTGGGCATACTGCAAAGTCTAATATAGCCAAAAAGACAACAAGCTTAGAAGGAAAAAGGCCAGGCAGTGGCACGTGATCACTTTCACACGTCATAAGCAACAAATTCCTTTAGCTGATAAACACTGAAATGAAGAACAAGGCCACAGATATAATCAGGTGTTATCTGATGATATATGCAAATTAAAGTAAGAGAAATGAGTCCACTAAATTCCACAAACTGTTTTGTGAGGAACCATCCAAAACATGAGCTTAAATTCATTAGTTTATTTCAACAATCCATCTTTTGTTCTTTCAAATTAGATGACTCCATAGAAATGACTGTTTTGTTCCTGTTTTGCGTGTGAACCAATTGCCAGTGATGAGCGATGCGCTGAATAAACAATAGCTCAGACAACCTTGGCTTGGGAAATTTCCTCCCATGGTCATTGCAGTGGAAGACAGTTTCCATGGAAGTTCAAAGGGATTTGAACCATTTCAACACGTCTGTGACAAAGGAATACTTACGGACACTGTTCTGGTGGAGCAACACTTAAAGGTTTAATGCTAATATGGCTTGGGAGGGGGTCGTTTGTCTGCCTTTGATTCACACTATTGTTTTGTCTCCACTGACGAGCCATACAAAAATGACACGATAATTCATGTATACAGGAAGGAAAAGTTGGTGACCATTGCTCTTATACTCCATTACGTAAGTAAGCCCACCGCACTGGTGGTTATATCATCACACTACCTGCCACGGTGAATTTAGGATTTTACTATTCACCAAAATTACAGCCTGAAAAAAAAAAAAAATCTCCTTTGTATTTTAATGCATTTTGTGCTTACGTACAGCTAACACTTTACATGTACTATATGTAGTACTTACTGCTCGGAAAACAAAGCAACTCTAACAAAGTAGATTCTCCCCACCCAATTTACACTTCACGTTACAAGCTTTACTATGAAGCCTAGAAGCCTAAAAAGGTTTTGTTTATAATTAGAAAACAAAAAAAAAAGTTTGAGGAAAGTCTGAGGGAAAATAAAAATCACTTTTTAAATCCAAGAAACGTTATGGTCACAGTATTTCTCCTGCCTTCGGGAGGCCTCTCACTGGCTTGAAGCACGGAGCTCAGTGTGGAAGGGGAACTATGACCATAACTGTTCAGATTACCAGAGACCAAAAATAACATAAAAAAAGCTATACCAAGGAATAGTTTCCTATTGCATGGAAAACACTAGTCATATGGCAAAAGGAGAGGAAAGGACAACAAAAGACTTTTCCCTTCCTTTTTTAAGACACTAATAGGTATGCTGGGAATGCTACGGGTCGACGTTGTCACTGCTTTGTTCTCTGAATGTGAACAGCTTTAGTAAATGCTGGCATCCAGCTGAAATTTTATCAGCTTTTAACATGTTAACTTTTTCCCTTTATATGTAGACCTTTACAGTTCCATAACAATAAATAAAATTTGTAGTTACAATGCATTTGTCAATTCAGTTTAGGCACAAGGCAACTTCCACAATGAGTGGAGAGATCACAACAGTCTCTGATTGTGCAGAAGCGACACACTGCTTGCAACAGAATGATATGTCCAGGTATTTCATGGGCTGAAATTCTTGCTGAAGATCCTGGATCTTCAATCCTGATGCAGGTGTTGACCAGTAGCTTTGATCATAAGATTGCATTTGGGTTTCTTGCTTCAAGTGTTTTCTCCTGTCAGGTTTGTGTCTTCATAGAATGTTAGTTGTCTGTGTCCTTGTGAAGAAAGGTCACCTTCTCTGTATCCTACCAATAATTCTGGAATTCTACAAAGACATTTGGGAGAAGAAAGGGGTATAAAGCAAGCAGTCAATACAAAGCACAGTATCAGTACGGGAGAACTGATTTGAACTGTATCTTAGGGCATTTTCAGGCAGTTAAGTGCAAAAGCAAATCACATTGGGATGATGCCTTGAACTCCTTCTTTCCAGAGATACCCATATTGAATATGACATATCGAACAGCTCACTCTTGGGAACTGCATGTGGGAGAAAGAATAATGTGCAAGTCTCAGGCCTTTGCTTTGTGTTTGACTTTGCTCTCTAACCCCAGCAGCAGAGGCGCCACCTAATTTCATCGCTACTGTTGAAGGTAACGCATTGCCGTACAGCCAGCGAGCCGGTTCAGCCTGTTCACGTCAATGTCACACTTTAGTCTTCTTACAAAGTTACTGCTGTTAAAAAAGCAACGACACAGTAAACTGCTCAAAGTGGCCCACTGAATTAATATGGTAAGAACAGACTATACTTCTGCTGTAAATCAAGCATTATCTGGCAGTTTAGAAGTAGCCTATTGCTCTGGTATGAAATAAAAGAAATTGAAGAAATTCAAAGCACCTTGTTTTGCTAAAAAGAACCCCCATTTTGTTTACGAGAAAGAAGCTGCCTGTAAGGGATGGGGAAGAATGACTGACTCGAATAAGGCTTAGTTCAAATGCCAATTTGCTGCTTTCTAAGGAACACCAGGAATAATCATGGAATCACAGAATGGGTTAGGTTGGAAAGGGCCTTAAAGATCATCCAGCTCCAACCCCCTTGCCCTGGGCAGGGACATCTCCCACCAGACCCGGTCGCCCAAAGACCCAGCCCAACTTGGCCTTGAACACCTGCAGGGATGGGACCTCCATCATCATCATCACGGTAATTATGATAATAATAATAATTAATAAACATCACCACCACCACCACAACTTCCATGGGATGCATTCTGGCAAGATGCATGCCTTTATCTTAAGCTAAAATAGAAGCAAACCAGTCTTTACGCACAACAAACTGCCCTAAACATAATTAAGTTACAGATTAAAATAAGGGCATTGAACTCAATCTCTTTGGTCTTTTTGAAAGTGGCGACAGTTCTACTGTTGTAAGAGACATAGAATACCCAGAATTTTTTCTTCTCAAAATCAAGTTTTTCCCCAATTATTTAAAAAACCCAACCAGACAACAACATCTAATAAACCTGAAAGACTAATATCCCAGTAAGGCCTCCCGATCAGCAGGTTTTACATGAACTATTGTGTACTGGACTACACGGGGCTTTTGGAAACGCTGACTTACCTTGCAAAGCTGAAAAAATTACTTTTTAAATCTTAACTATCTTCACTAACACTGAATGTGACTTAGGATAGTTAGTGATCTCTGCTGGACAAACGACAGGCGTCAGAATGACTGGCCTTAAGCCAGACAGCAAAATCCCTTTGAGCTGAGTCGTCTCTGTTTGCATCAGCACTAGGAAACAATACATGGATTTGCAGATGAACTAATGTGATCTTTAGACCATTTAAAGATGTTTAATTCATCTCTATTATGCTTGGCTTATCGAGCAACCTGTTAACTATTCCTCTGATGTCACGCCAAGAAGGCCACCTGAGCCAAGAGACGCAGCCGTTGGCAACAACCCATGGAAACGAAGAGACTTTGATGACAATTAAATTGTTTTGTTTTATTATAAAACTGAACAAATCTGCTTGCTTTTGCTTATGCTCAGAGATACGAGGAGCACTTAGCAGCATCAAGAAGTCAGGTGCTGTGGCAGCTCAGTAACTAAGAACAAAGCTATCCCGATGCCCCGAGCCTCAGCCCATCGAGAGCCCCGAGACGTACCTGGCTGGTGTTCACATATGACCCATAGGGTTGGTAGTTTCACTCAGGCCAGGGTGGCTTCCTGGGTGTGGTGTTGGCGGCTCTGCCGATACGGCAGAAACTTTTTCTTCTTCCCTTCTCTTAAGGCAGGCTGCTTTAGGGTTTAGGTTTCGCTCTGCAACAGAAAAAACATTCCTGACATCCCCTTCGCTGACAGCACGGGGCCCGTCCACGCGTTAGCCGCTGCAGGATGACCAGCGGTGCAGCCTCCCTCCTCTCCCTACTCAGCCCGGGGTTAACGCGCAGGCGAGTCCAAAGCCGCAGACAGCACTACTGGAACTCCTACAGGCATCTCCGAAACGGCTATTTAAAAAAAAAATATTAAAATCCCAATCTTTACGAGCTGCCTACATACACCTTCAAAAAACCTTAAAGAAGTGCCTCCCCTGTCACCGGAGTTGCTGAAGTGCAAAATAAGAACTGTCTGTAATTTACAATGTAGTAACCCAGAGATGTCCGTGTTTTGTCGGTGCGCTGGAGTCACACAACCCCACTGACACCACACGAGTTTCAGTGACGTTACGGCTTCTTTCTTCACAGAACTATTCGCTGCCGTTACAACAGGGCAGGTAAAAGGTACTAAGTCGATAGTTCTCTTCATACCCTCCAGCCTGTGAAACCACCTTGTGCTCAGCTCCCTTAAATCCCATACGATGACAGTCACACAGAGCCCAAGGATTTTTTTTTTTTTTAAAATATATTTCCTCTCACATTAAAGCCAGTACTTTGTAACAGCCAGTTGTGGACTAGGTACCAAGGTATTGCCAGCAGTATGTTTCCACTTCCCCAATGAGCTTCAATAGATGTAGGTTTGAATCTAGTTTTCAAATACTGACAATTTCTAGAAGTCGGCTGTTTCTGTTCTTCAAAATGGCTGCTCAGGAATCCAAATGTGAGAGATGTAAATCGCAACAGCCAGAACGACACACAAAAGGTACGTGATATATTCTACTGGCACATGCTGAATTTAATCAACATGTTGAGGTCTTTTTCGCGCTGTCAGCGAGTTGTGTTTTGCAGTTTAAGGTTGCAGGTACCAGCGTAAGGGTAAGGAGACTGCCAGGCCTGAACAGAGCACAAGCCCGTCCCCGGCACCGCTCCGGCGCCCCTCTGGGAATTGCACTTTGCTGCCCCCGCTGCGTTTGGCAGGGCTAGAATCGAGCTCATTTGACAGAGGCGGTTTTGGACAGACTTGCTAATTCCGCTTTCACCCAAGGCGTTATCAACAGCCTCTCACTGCATTTCCTAAGGATGAGCACTCTCAAAGAGTCTACGGAGAAAAAAAAATGCTAACTTTTCTTAATCACAGTTTTCTTTGTTTCAGTGTGGCTTGCCTTCAAGTTTTAAAGAAGATTTAATTATGTGGAAACTTTGACAGGAAGTTAATTTACAGTGATTTAGGAAATGGAGATAAAAATGCTAGCCTACAGTTAGAGCTTAAAATCTGAAACGTTTCATTTTGAATAGCACCAATCACAAAATGAGAAGCTTCATTACCAGCAGCGAGAGGAAATTGTCTACACAATTATCCAATGCACTGGTGACAGCTCCTCCGGGCGCCACACGCAGCTCCGGTCACTCACTTCCAGGAGCAGGTGCAAAGAGAGCGGGGAACAGCCTCTCTCGCAGGAGGCACGGTGTGCTTCTGACAGGCTTCCCCCGGCGCACAGCCCGGAGAAGGCAAGATGCAAACGGGAGGAAGGAAAAGCTCTCTGTTTACACTGCCCGTAGAACAGGTCTGATTTAACTCCAAGTACATTTACGTAAAGATTTCTACTGGAGACGTTGAGGTTCGGAAGCAACCTCTGACCGAGGCAAAAGTGATTTTCTTCAGTTCCACGGGGCTTTCTGTGGGTTACGGAATCTGACAGAGCAGTGAGATGGACCTCGTAGGTTTTAAACATAAAAAATATGCTTGATTGATGTTATTTTGACTTCTTTGACTTCTAACATTACAGTTACGTGGGGTTCATCTTAAAATACATCTCTTACTTTTCCTGCAACTTCTGTACTACTGAGTAAGCGCTTGTTACAATTTAAAGCAAGATGTGTCAGTGTTTTAATTTATCAGTTTACATTGAAACCACAGGTGAAGAGATGTCTAATTGCACAGGGGAAAAAAAGAAAGATCAAAGTATAAATATAATACCCCTGCTCCCCCTCCCCTCTTTAAAAAAAAAAAAGTAATTCTTTGCTTTTCCTAAAGAACTTCAACATGGTTACAGAACAGCAAACAAACGTTTCCTAACGGGTATTAGATTGATCCTAGTTTCAAGAGGCCGCCACTGTTCCAGGAGCAGAGCTACCCTGCACACTGCCAGAGCACGACGGCGGGCGACTGACCTCTCACTTGCTGCTCTAGACTGAGGATGACTGCCACAGCCTGGTGAAGAATAAGCAGTTTCGTCTGGGGTTTTTCACTCTTCAGATGAAGCTGACACATACGGCCAAGTTCTTTAAATGCCTCGTTAATATCTCGTACACGCAAACGTTCTCTAGCGTTATTTGCCATTCTCCTCTCCTTTTCTCTTTCTATTTTCTGCTCTGGGTTTAAATCTTCATCTTCGTTAGTACTGCTGCAAGAAAGTATAAATAAAAGCATATTGAAATATCACGGGTGTTTCAAACAAGCGATCCCGCTACTGGTGCAAAATTTTCAGTTGACGAAATTAAACTGCTTCCCACTTAATCTATTTCATATTGAAGTACATTTGGGTAACTACAACAGCATTAGGTATCAATGCATAAGTAGTCAAGGTAATTCTTGCTGTTCCTGCCTTTTCCTGAAAATAAATGTGAAATGGTTTCTGCCTGAAGAACAGCCACAGAATATCGGCTATGGATGGGAAGCACCTCTCGGAATAGTGCAACGTGCTGCCCCTTGGAGCCAAAGACGTACCCGAACTACCACCTCACTCAGGCACTCACCAACGTCCCAGCCGTTAAGAGAGAACTCTGCCACCTTGTCAGGTGAAGAATAAATCATTTTCAACAAACAGTTTTTGCTGGTTTCCAATGTATCAGCTTATACAAAAAGGCATTCAAGTCATTGGCTATTTCACGTGCTTACTAAAAAGTTTTAGCTTTGTTAAAGACCATCCTGGCCAATTTTGGAATTTTTTTTTTCTTTTAATCCCCAGTGCAAAGCTGAACAGTTACATTTAGAATTCTTGTATCACTTCAAAACATTGTCTTAAGTAGGCACTAGTGGAAGGGAATGCAGACTGGTCAGGTGATTGTCCAGAAAATCCTCTGTCTTCTATTCAATAGATACAAACACTGCAAACGATTGATCGATTTCAGCTGCCTGGTTATAGATGCACTCAGGTAGCACAAAAGCCTTGAAATAAATGTATCAAACTTAAGGAAAACGTGCTACAGAGCATGAACGAAGCACCAATTCTCTAGGTCACGTTAGCAACCCACCTTGTTCTGCCCCTAGATGAGACCTTGATATCCTTCTGGGAGGACTCGTCATCCGATTTCATGTCATCCGATGAGGGGGGTTCGTGTATGTTTTCATCCTTCTCCTTATGTTCAGACTTGATTTCTGTGGGGCCGATGGCCACAGACTGGCTCTGTAACCCACCTGACAGCGCTGCAAGAACCGGAGGTCAGGGTGAGTATCACGGGCGCAAACATTGATGGGAATTTCAAGCGGACAATGCCGAGGGGAGGCCAGAGCCGAGCAGAGGTCGGGGCAGACAACAGGAGCAGCTACGCTCTGGCAACAGCAACAAGAGCAGTGCTGGTAACTCTGCTGTACTCGGGCACGCGACACGGCTTGTAAGGGATCATAATTCATAAAGCAGCTTGATCGGTAGCAGCGTAATCTAAGGAAGATGCTGTTAAAGACACGAGGAGATTTAGCAAAGTAAGGAAATTTGCGCCTCGTGTCTGGGTGCAAATCTAAGGGCAGAGCTGCAGGGCCATCGAGGCTTGGGCTGAGGCCAGATGTGCAACGCACATCCCTAAATGGTGCAAGCACGCTCACAAATACGCCGCCCTCTGCTCCCTATAGCTTACTTCTGCAGGTTGGAATTGAGGGAACTGTAAACAGCTGTGTGAGCGACTTCCTTTTAACGGCCAGGCTGAAATCCGGCCTCAGCTCGCTCCGCGACCCCCCGGCCGATTCGGAAAGGGCCGCAGCCCTGCAGACGGCCTCATGGCTACCACAGCGGAGGAAGCGGCTGTACCACAGAGTCTCCTGCTGAAGCTACACGGGGACAAGTCTGATACATGATCACCCTCAAAATTGTGCCAGGAATCCCTAAGAGCATAGTCTGTAGGATTTAGAATTTATTTTTCTTTCTCAGCGCTGCGTATGTCCCTGTCCCCTGCGTGGAGACAAGTTTACCAAGACCTAGAGCCTCGTCGGCTGTGGATTATTGCAGAGCCTTTTGGCATCGCTGGCAAGTTACCTCTGTAGCTTTCCTGTGTTTTATGATTTAGTTCTGTGCTCTGAGCAGAAACTGTACTGGGAAGAACCGAATGGTTGCTGTTGAGGCTGACGCTTTCTTCCCGATGAGTCCCAACCTAAAGCAAAGCAAACGTTTCTATTAAAGATGCGATTCAGAGCAATAGTCCAAAAATAGAAGTTTAAAAGACTTAAAGTATTTGCTGGATTAGAGACCCAAGTTAAAGTTCTAGCTCGGTAAGGGAAAGGTTTAGTGGGAAGACGCTGTTACACTAAACCACTTGATTACAGCGCGCTGCGTTAAGCTGCCTTTCAAACGGTGACCGGCACCTCTCTGCAGTAACGCGGCAACCTGCTACATTCTTCTTCACTATTTTCCCACAGAACACTACAGAGTTTTCTCCTTGATTTACACCTGGGGAGTATAACATTTGATTAACCTCTGATTGCTTTAAACAAATGCAACTGTCAACTCTAGTACTTATAACATTTTGATCCTTAAATCACGGGGACAAAGGTCTTCACCACTCGTGAAAGGTGCGTATGCCGCCCTACGCTCCCGTATACACATACACACACGCGTGTACTTACAAAACATAGAAATAACAACATCTCACTTCTTGTCTGCTGAATTGGGATTAAGAACTGGATCTAATATAAAAATATTTTACTCACTTTAGTAATTTTCACTTCCTTCTTTTCTCAGCTAAATGTATTTAGTTTAGTCCCATTACAGAATCTTACCACATGAAAACAATCCAGGCACCCGACTACTCTCACCACCTCTCTCGCTATTCTCTAATCTGCTCCTTCATAGTACATCATGATTCAATGTCTAAGCAGCAAGCACTGAGAGGAAGAGTCTTTAAAAAATTCCGATTTTGCATAAACGCGAAGTAACGATGCTTCCGTAAGGTAGCTCTGAGTGCGCACACTTGGCCTGAAGACGCAAAGTTGTTAACAAAACTACGGCTCAATACAGAGTACTGTTCTCAGTGCAAACCTCTAAAAAAAGAATATTCTTTTGTTTGACAAAGGAAGAGGTGAAGAGACACGGCCTGTATTTAAATCATTTGGAACACAGAGCATTTAATGCTTTTGATTCCTAAAGACATAAAAGTCTTCTAAATATTTATACTATAACCAACATAATACAATAAACAGTTAAAAAACCGAACAAAGATGCGAGATTCTACTATTATTTGTATAGTTACAAAAATTGGCTACAGATGAAGCTTTTTATTGGAACAGTAGCAAACATGTCAACTAGAAGATTAAGCCTTTAATTAAATAGGTTTATTGCCTGGAGTTACACATGAGAACCACTGTTTTTCAATAAATCCTTCAATCCTAGTAAACTGCTGAGCTTTGAATCCCTCTTGAGTAATTAATGCAGCTTTTACCTTTCATGTCTTAGTGTGGGTTTTACCCAGAGAGAGATAAATACCCTTATGCAAGTTTATCCTTTGTTTAATACACGCTCCTTCCTGGAAGCAAACGCACAGGAACAAGAAAGGGAAGGGGGGGACGCTCCCCCCCAACCCCAGCCAAGATCAGGTCACTCCGGGCTGCTGTTTGCAGCTTTGTTGTGCAGACGGTCTCCCCTCGTGCACTGCCCAGTGCCTGCTGCCAGTTAAAGTGCATTTTATCTTCCTTTGTGGGTAACAGGCTTTATTCGTGAGGAGTTCTACTAGGGATACAGCCAGCTCGCCTCTTGCCAGGGCCAGGAATTCACCGGGAGCACGGAGCGGAGCCAGGGTCCTTCGGTCTATGGCACAAAACTCTTCACAATGGGAACGTGAAACTCATTCTCCACAGTGAACTTCCAAAAAAAGTCTTCCCCTAATTCCGCCCTGCATGTTGCGCATCTTATTTTAAATAATTCTTCTGGTCGTGCTTAGTCCTAACACATGAGGGTGCTTTTATTCAAGCTACAGACTATTAACCGCTCCAGGGCCAGGTTTGTTCCAAAATCTACTTCTTAAAAAAGGTAAAAACTCCGTAAAGCTGCGTGCAAACGTAGCTGCTGCCAGACCCCGGCAACTTTGGAATCCAGAGCTAAGCTAGAAGCGACACCTCAGCACATCACTTCTGATAACGGCAGAACAGGGATCAGAGACCAAACCCGAGTGCAAGTCCCCGCTCCAGCCCTTGAAAGGGGCTCACCAGTTCACAGCACGCTCTTATTGACGAGACTCATCCAGAGATCCGAAGAGCTCGCGTGTCCAAGACTGGCCGCGACACGAGTTTTATCTCCGGCCCCGGGCAACCCGCGGGGCAGACGGACGGCGAGGCCCCGGGCCAGGCCCCGCTCGGAGGCCCAGCGCGCCCGGGAGCCAGCCCGGGGAAGGGGCCGTCCCACCGGCATCCCGCGGCGCCCCCGCCCCGCAGCCCCNCAACCACCGCCCGGGGCCCTCGGCAAAGCGAAGCAGCTGCCGCTCGCTCGGTGCAGACGCGCTTGAGGAAAAGCGCAGTCCTGGGTGCAAGGCCGGAAGCTGCTGCCATTTACCAGGGAAACTGCGTTCATTTTGTGCGCTCCAGGAGAGACCTGGCACGCGGGGCGATCCGCAGCCATGCAAACCACGAGCGCAGCCCTCGCTTCAGTGGGTTTAAGTGCTAACGTCGGGGGGCTGAAGCCAGAAACCCCTGCAGTATTTTTGGCACCTGAATGACAACCAGACCAAAGGCGGCACGCGATGGCCCAGAGCCGCAGGCAGGAGAAGCGCGAGGGGCAGGTGGGGCCGGGACCCCCTCGCCCCGTGAGCGCTGGCTGTGCGTCCCACGCTGCAGCCTGACAGTTCATGGTGAACTCGGAGCAACTGGGGCTTTCCACAACTGGAAAAAAATTAGATCAGCCTTTGGTCATATTTGCGTATTTAGAATTACAGGCACTTTTCAAGCTGCACTAGCCGGTCAATTTGGTCATGGTCATTAACATCGTTTCAACTAAAGTGAGCGTAATTAGAAAAAGGGCTCCAAAACTAAGGTTTCACACTCCGGACAGCTCACAGTCATTCCTGGGGGAGCGTGACCGCTGCAGAGAAGTACCAGGGCTGGGAGAGCTCTGAGCAAGAGCCGAGGCTGGTGCTGGCAACGCGGCCCAACGGCCCTGCCCTGCGCTTCCACCGCAGCAGCCGCAGGGGAGAAAAAGGGAGATCGCCCATTTTCCTAAATTCCCATTATACCTGGAAAAACCCCTCTGACTTTAGGATTGAGTTTCATCCTTAACTGAGTTTGCAGGCCTTTTATTTATTTATTTTTAATCAATTCAGGCTGTTCTTTTTCCATTGTATTACAATGACAAATAAAAAGCAGCTTGAATAAGAACAAAAAAGAGTATTACTTCTTAACTTCTCAATAAGACATGAAATAAAATACAAAGCGACTTCAAAGGCCACTTAGCAAATATTTGATGAGTTTGAGATATTAAAAATCTATTTGAATAAGTCTAATGGCCAGCACAGCTAAAAAGAAAACAAGACCATTCAGAGCGAGCAGGAAATGAAGTCAACTAGAGTTTTAAAATAAATCTGGCTCAAAAATTAAGCAAATGTTAAAATAAAACCATGTCTGGTTACACTAATTACATAAAAAGGAGTTAAATTACTCATTTCCTAGCTCCTTCTGCCAACATCATCTTCTTCAAGGGAAATTCAATTTAATTTCTTTTTTCTATTTTTTTTCCTAAAGAATAAAAATGTTTTGTATAAAGATCCCCCCCTCCCTCAACAAAGAAGTTTCATGTAATGCTGAATCCCAGTGAACGCTTCTTGACCAAAAAACCCACGTCAAACAAAAATAGGCAAACACCCTTATCAATGTTGCCATTCCTCATTACATTAGCCAATACTTATTATTTTCTTAAAATTTACTGGAGGTCCTCTAAAGCGAAGGAGTATTTAATTCCTGAACAAAGTCTAGATCTTACAGTCCAGGCTGCGTGTCAAATTCTCTGCTCTCCTACATTTACTATTTCAAGAAAAAGAAACAGTAAGTATAGTTGGAAATCAATTGGTTATTGAATACTGTAAGAACTGCACCTCATACTCCGGTGGCGCCACTGAAACACCGTTGTCACTAACAAACCACTCCGTTTCCACTAGGGCCAGATGTGCCAACCTCTGCTGCGTCCCTATTTCAGGACTCCATCCTAAGTCACGCTGAGTTCCCTCAACTGCAAGTCATGTCCCAGGGCGCGCGCTCTGGGCACCGGGCAAAGCCACGACAGGACGCCTTCTCTTGGAGCCAATTATTCTGATGCAACAAAATCAAGGTTAATCCAAGAAATTCTTTAGCTGACTCACTTTACAAGCCAAAAATGACCTGCAAACTCGTTTCACCCAGTGAGGATGAAATTATAGAAGCCAATCTTTTCCCCCCACCCCCCCATTTTCCTAATCTGAGTTTATTTCTACCAGACAGCAGGCATCCTTCAATCAAAACCGCAGATAACAATTAGCTGATAAATCAAGTCTACATTACATTGAAGTTGCACAACTACGTTAAACTACAGCAGACCAAGGAACCTGCATTCATTTTGGAGAGTCATTTTCCATCACCACCTATTTTAATCGAAACTGAGTTGATCAAATATTTATCATATGATAGCGATTTTGTTATGCACGTTTCGGTGCTATCTGCATTTGACTCTATCTGTCCTAGCGGTATCGGAAGGTTCCACAAGTCAGCTAGAGAATGATTCTGTCACTGCAATTTCACTCCCTCACTTTACCCCGTATCATTAAGACTTGAGGGAAAAAAGTTTTCTGTTGTATGACTAAATTTCAGTCTACCCGAGAACACTGTAAAACTTTCCCTTTAACGACATTCTTTAAATATTAAATATGAGGCAGTATTAAAAAACATTTTAAAGTATTTATGCATCACTTCCTTCATTACTAAGAGTAACTGTGAACTTGTATAGAAACCTGAAGTTGGATAGGCATTGGGAAAGTGCCCCCCTCCCCAAAAGCCCCCAGACACACGCAGCTTATAGAAAGTAAGCAGTTCTTTTTGATGTTTACTGCAGTGGTTCTGAAATTAATATAAATGGATGTGTGACGTGCGAATGGGAGAGCCTGGAACTAATTCTGTTTTATAGAATACAAACCCTTCAGCAATTGGGGTACCTAATTATTTTGATGATAGGTGAAATTTTGCCTTGATCACACAGTACCCAGCTGTGAATCTGTTTTATAACAGAAAATTTCACAGCATGTAACTGGTCTTTAAAATTACACTGGAAACATGCAAACACATGGCACCATTAAAATAAGCATGTTTTAAAAAGCTCTTTTTCCTTTAAGCATTTTTGAAAAGGGCCGAATGAAATGGAAGAAAAAGGGAAGTAAGCAATGCTGCAAATAAGACTTCATTTACCGTCTAAGTCTTTTAACATATTTCTATCTATGAAAAGCTCGACTACATTTTTCCAGAATGGTTCACATTTTTAAAGAAACTAAGAGATGGATTGAATTATTTCACTCTTCGTGGGGATTAATCTAAAAGTTGTTTCCTCTTCATTGTTACTTACACTACAGCTGTGCTCAAACTCCTTTTCATTTAGAAAAAAAAAAGTTTTAAGTTTTGAGCCTGCGCACACTATGGTTCCACATTCCAACAGCTTCCTCCCAGTCCTCTGCCAGCATCTGCTATTGAAGACTAGTTCCAATTTACAATAAACAGCTTTTCCAGACCAGAACACTTGAAATTCAGCCCTTCTTGACTGCTTTTCCCATTCAATCTCCCTATTCACCATTTCAAGGAGAAAACTGTTCTGCCAATTATTACACATCTGGAAAAAATGCATGTATAAGCTGAAACGCTCTCAGCAGAAAGTTTCAGCTTTCTGCATATGGTCACAGCAGGATTTTATGGGCCACTGACCAGGCCAAAGTCTAAGTTTTCCCATCTTTCTCCTCCCCCTCCTTTCTGCCCCCCCCTCCCACCCCAACCCTCTAATTGGAAACCCATAGCAGGTGCAAGTTGGCTGCCATCTTTTCCTCCACAAGAATCTCGAGTTGTTTCTTCCTGATAAATATGAATCTTACAGTCCAGTTTTAACTCACTAGGCTCTACGATAACGTAAATGCATCAGCTGTAATTGCTCTGCACAAACATAGACGTGTTTAAAAACTGCATTACCATTGATGCTTGTCTGTTGGCGGTTACAAGGCTAGATGCTCCGTAGTTTGAGTTCAGGCTTCCAATTGGCCCATTGTGGGATGGTCCCAATAAACTATGTATATCTCCATGGCCACCTGATAGGCTTGTTGAAGGCCCCACGGCATGATTCCGTAGTACATGGATGGCATCATCGAGTCTGTCCAAGCGATCCTCCATTCGAGACTGCTGTTGGGACGGAAGAGGGACAGTAACAGCCGTTACGAATAGATCTGCAGCCTCATTATACCGTAACAGCTTCTACCTCCGAGATAGTACAGACAGAAGGTGAAATGCGGTATCAAAAGACTTTGAAAGCACCTACCAGCACTACAAACAAACAGGAAAAAAAGAAAAGATATCTGGAGATTTTGCTCGAGATAGCATTCATTCCACGAATAGGTGGCAGCTTTTAAAGTGAAGCTTATTACAAGGTTAATGTTACTTCGCTTCTATTACATGGCATGAACAAGGAAAAAAAGGAAGTGCTACCAAATAAGCTATCTAATACAGGATGAGAAAGAAGGAACATAAAGTCAGCCTCACCACGTTGGTAACAATTAAAAGAGGCAGTGGCTTTTTGAGAACCTGTATTACAAAAAAACTGGACAAAACTTTATCATTTTCTAAAATGGCTCTTTAACAGATCGGATATTTCAGAAATAAAAGCAAGTTCCGTATGTCACTGCCGAAAAGTCTGTCTTAAAATTACTTTCCTTTAAAAAAACAGACCAAAAAAACCCCCAAAGCAAAAGCAATTCTGACATTGCAGCTCTCTAGAAACTGAAACAGCAGAACGTTGGAGTCAAAAGATGGGTCATACGCTACGCTAATTTAAGTTTTTAATGGGGAATCCGAAGGAAGCATTAATTGAAACACAAAAAGGCACCATCTAAAGCGAAATAGTACCTCACAGACATCCTTTAAGAAGGACATTGCATCTTGCAAATGCTCGTGAAGTTGCTGTTCAACTCGATTTTTCTGGCAAAGTCAAGACAGAACAGGAAGCAAAGCACAGGTTAAGATTAATTCAAAAAAGAGGTGAGGAAACAGCTGATGTGCACGTCAGCAATAAATTGTTAGTCAAGTTAATGCAACAGAGATCTGATTGTATTAAGATAAGAAAAGGCTAATATTTAACGTTGCAGTTATGTTAGGATTCTAAGATGTACATATCAATTATATTTAATTGCAAAAATACTGAAGAAAAGAAAACTGATTTAGCTTAAATTTACTCTTGTTAGACAGAAAAAAAGAAATTACATCTGTGGAAACTAGAAATATTAACAGGTAATCGAAACCTTCCCTCAAACTCCCCTTTCCTTCCCCGATGCCGTACCAGAAATTTAAGTAAGAAGTCAGTAACTTAAACTCTCTGCTGAATCTTCAAGACAAGAAAATTTACACTGCTGTAGAGTATTTCCTGTGTGTTCTTCTGTAAAATGTTTCGTTAATTAATAAATGAACATTCCCCAATAACAAATAATAATTGCACACGAAACACAGGAATACTTCAGCGACGGTGTAACGAAAACAAGCCCAAGAGACTACCATTTCGAGGAAAGAGGGGGAAGGACAACTAAATGCAAAGGCATGAAGTCTTTATCTTTTCTCCAGACTGAACTTTAGATAAGAATTAGCCATGGATTTGTGAAAAGGTACCAGAATCTCCTAACAGCGCTTTAGCACCAGCTGTCCTCAGCACAGAAGCCTGATGCCCAAGGAACAGATGGTGAAAGACACACCCTGCCCGTCTTATATTGTTCAACTGAACAGGCCATTTGTTAGCAAAGAATTCATTTGTAATGCTATCCTACTGTTTCCTTTAATGATATGCAGGATTTATACAAAACCAAGCCTTCAACTCGTAAGTAAAAAGTACTATGTTGCTTTCAGCGATTCTTACCAAGGAGTGTAGAGAGTTTTCATAGTTTGGAGACGAGGGGGCTTGTCCTCCGCTCCTAGACCACTGACTGGCACCTGTCAAAAACGGTCTCGGTTAAGGCACGGATTCAGGCAGCGTAAGTGGGAAGCAGAAACGCGGTATTTCTCAACATGATTAAACCCAACATATTCTGCATCAAGGTAAGCTAACATATGGGCATACAAAGGAGGACAAATTCCTTCGTTCTGCCTTACCGAGGGGTAATTTTAATATCCTGGCATCTGTAGGGTTAGACACGTTACTGACAACAAAGCACTGATATCTGCAACGTACTTCAAGACTAAAAAAGTGGACTAAACGCACACACACACACAGTATCTGAAATACCTGCCTTGTACCAGTGTCACCATATAAAGACTGCTGAATTCTTTCTTCTTCAGACTATGTTCAGTATAGGTAGGCACGTCTTTATCAGTGTTCAAATAGAAACCGAAAATATTTAAAAGAAATCCAACAGACACTGAATTAACGGTAACTGGAAAACCATTTTTATGATGCCTCTACTAAATAAGAAAACTGAGAACTAGATCTAAATGCTTCCCTCATCTCATCTAGTTCTACATTGTACCATTTTAATTATAATAATTTACAAGTTTGGAAGAGTAAAAATGTACTTAAGTTATTCCCATTTGTTATTCCAGATATATTTAAGATAAATTTGCAGCTGAAGAATCATTGACTGTGCAATAAATCCACAATTATACCCATATTACCTACACACTGCAAATTCATATATGCATCCATTCTAATCTGACATAAATATACCTAATTACCATGTAAAATTTAGAAATAATTAGATGTGAAATGCAGTATGCAATAAAGCGGTACTTTTAAAACAAAGCCCAAAGTAGTACAACATGTATTTTTCTCACCAACTAATAATGCATCTTTTATAAAGATACTACATGAAATTCTGTGTCCATTAGAGACAGCTTCCTTTCAGCCATACAAATGTAATAATAAAGCAATTACATTAATAAATTATGGACATACAATCCAAAGCAGCTCATTAAAGGAAGAGCCTGTGGGCTTGTTCTTTCAATAATAGCCAGAACTGTACGTCTGGAAAACTGGGAAAAGGTTTAATAACATTACAGTTCCTTTGTTCAGAGAGCTGCAAGTAGTTACCTTTTAAAGAAAGGGTTTTATTTAACAAAAAGAGTACAGCCTGCATAGCTAATAACATACCTAAATATTTCCTTTCTAATTAAAAAAAAATAAACCATCTCCAATTTCATAAGAGCCCAGAGCTGCCATAACTGTGCTGGAATTCTCTTTTAAAATATAACGACATCAGCGAGTAAGTTTGTAATTACCAATTTTCACTTCACACAGCTACTCTGGGTCTGGATCCGTAGTCTCCCTCTGCATTACTGTCATTCCTGAACTTGGGAATAATGCTCGGAGTCCCACTTATCTTTGCAAAGCATTAATGAAATAACTTTAGAATGTTTTGGCTCAGCGTAACGTTCAAATCACTTACAAAAATCCATTTTTAGAGACAAGATCATCGTCAAGGCTTTAATGAGTGCACCACTTCCTACAGCAAAGCATCCGCTGAATATTAAGCGGAAAGGCGATGAGTTAAGAAAAGGAACCAAACAGACTCAACACCTGTGCGCCCAGTCCCATGAGTCTGGGGTTGGTCTGGGTTGGTTTTTTGTGTTGTTCTGGTTTTTAAGGAAAAAGGTACTGTTTCTTTAACGTAAGCCCAGAACAAAACTCTGAGTGGGACTTCTCACAAAGGAAACAAAAAGAAGAGAAGGGGGAAGGGAAGACTCAACTCCTCCTCCACTCCAGCTCACCACCCAACTGCAACCTGCAGTTTTTAAGGACACCTCTAGTACTGCTGGTGCTCTTTCCGAGCGGTGGCAGTGAGCGGTGGCACACTGCGCCTCCATGTCTGCGCAGGTTGCCAGATGGCACCGATTTCCTGCTTTCCTCATTCCACTCCCCCTCCTAGAAGTTTGTGCATGAAATCCACCAATTATGTTAAAACGCATCCTGGCACCACAAGCCCCGCAATTAACAACTGCAGCTTTTAGTGCAGCACCAACAGAGCTGCATGAACAAACAAATAAGCCAGGCAAGTGTTGGGATTTAGGGGGTCACCGACAGCAATCACTGTGTATTGTTCTTACTCTCAGTCTCCCCGCACTAATCCCCTGCATCAGAGGCCGGGTTTGCATCCTCACAACCCACCGGACCCTTCCAAATACCACTGAGCCCGGCAGGAGGATTCTTAAAATACCAGGGCCCCTGCCATTCAGATCTGTATATAAACTTCACATACATACACACAGTCATTAAAAGTATGCAAGAAGCTAAGCTCTGGGCAAGTTTATATAAAATTAGAAATTAAATGAGGGCAGGGAAGACAAGACACGCTACTGTTTCAATACTTGGGGGTTTTCATCATCTTGTGCTCAAAGCCTGTTCTTAAATTAATAAAAAAACCTGTTGTTAGTCCTTATTCAGTAACCTAACAGCCAATTAGTCGTATACTTAACAGCCGAGCTCGTATACTTAAGTGTCTCATGAAGTTACTATGTCTCGATGCTTTAAATGACAAACAGAATGCTCCTACTGTAATTTACAGGTAAAGGACATGTAAATTACAACTTAGTCAAACCTGTAATACTAAAAATGCTAAATAAACAAAGAACTAACTGCAAAAGAAGAAAAATCACAATAAAGGCTAAAATGCTCCAAAATACATTATTTTAGGATACATAAAACATTTGTTTTATCTGCAATAACTTTTTGGGTCAGGACAGAAAATGGCTACCAGGAGTATAAATAGCAATAAATATAGTAGTAATTGCTTTACATTGTGCTTCACTGTGTTCCTAGTGACTCATCTGGGAATAAAGATAAAAGTCCAGATTCAGAAATGAAGGTAATTAACTACTGGAGCAATTTACCAAAGGCTTGATAAATTCTGTATCACTGGAATTAAAGGGGGTGGGGTGGGAGGGCATAATTGTAAAGCAGATGCTAAATTTGCGCTTGAGAAGGATTTCAATATTATTTGTTTGTATCTACTACTGTCTTAACCATCAGAATCCAGAATAAGGAACACAAATCAAAGTGCAAGTTTTAGAGAGTTTTCCGTTTGATACAGGTTCCAACAGACAAAGGCATCAACAGCAAAGGGAAAACCCAAATTTTGGGGATCTCAAAATTTGTATTCTAAACCCAGAAATCAGCTAGCACTTTCATGCTTACAAAATGAGGTGTGGTATCTAATCAGGGAGCTTCATTTGAGATCTTTAAAATTTTAAGTACTTTGAAATGTCAGAACTTCTTTCTGCCAGACACAGAGCTCTCTTCAATATTTGTTTTGAGGTTTCAAAGAAAATAATAATAATTTTCTGGTCTGCTCTGCCTTTTCAGTACAAAGATACACAAAGTGGTTTTTGTCAACTGTAATCACTAAATCAAAAAAACTCATTAATCCCATCATTACTCAATTCAACATGTTTTTTTCAGTTACAGAAAAAAAACGCGCAAAGCAGCTGTTCAGGTATGCCACGTCAGATATTCATTAATCCATTAATGCCACGGAAAACCAGAACACTGTCCATTAAACAAGAGTGCAGTAGGAATGGTGAAAGTTTTCTGAGTGACATTGCATACACAGATATGCAGAGTCACACACTTATGTATATGACTGCGTTTTGCGTGCAATTACTAATTTATTCTAGATACTAGATATTTTGTAGATATCTAGACATTTTGTAATACTAGATTACAAAAGTGTTCAGATAACCTGTTTATGTACAGCTTTCACTCTAAGTTAATTTTATTTTTTTAATAAAAAGCAAAACAGTCTTGCAAAAAAAGTGACTGACGGCCAGGAGTCTGCAGGGATGTATTAAACAATAGAGGATGGGAAAACAGACTGTTGTATAAACGTTAAATAATTTAATAAATTGCACCATAGGAAAGAACAGGGTTAACGTTACATCATCTTCCTTGTAATTCTAGTTCTTTGTTAAACAACAAATTTAAGTCAATGGAGCTTTCACAGTCCCCTCTATATGGAGAACAGCTGTTCAACTTTTACTAGACAGCTGAGGCCACAGTGTCTGTGAAAGCTGCACTACCCACTAATAGCTGCAGGCAGCTGCCCACAGTTCATCTCCACACTGGAATGCTGCTTCCCACATTCACACTACAAACACAAAGCACAGGTGACAGAGGTGGCTGCAATACAGAGCATTTATTTTGAAAAATGCCAGAAATTCTTCTCCCATAGAATGAAAGCATTCATGAAAGAGATGAATGAAAAGCTATCCTGTATAAAAATCGGATAGTCTCATAGCCTACTGTATTTTCATTAGAGGGAACACACATCTGCTGTGTTCGTCACCAAAAGCTGCCGCAGAGTTTTAACATACAGCTTTATAGAAAAAAAAAAACCCCCAACCAAATCACTTTTTCTCCAGTGGTACAGATCTGAACAGATATCCTTAAAGCTGGGATAGTACGTGGTCATTCAATGCTTTCAAAAATTAGTAAGCTAATTTTCAAAGCCAGTTGCCAGCATTTAAGTGAATGCTTATAAACAAAATATTTAAGAATCTGGATTGATAGATCTGGGTTTAGTACAATGGAAAACAAAACAGAAAAGTAATTATGCAAGGAAGGCTGCTGCTGATTTCACTGTGATTCCAAACAGGATGTTTCCAAAACAACAAACAAGTTATTGACAAATGGCTAGTCTCTACCTGTAAGAGGCGATGGTGATCCAACTGGTGTTGATGGATTCGATGGAAAACTACTGCTGGTATGATCAGGAGAATAAATCTAACAACAGACGAAAGAGATTGTATATCAATACAAGTCATAATACAAAAATAGCTATTAGGATTCCTTTTCATGCTTTTAATCGTCACTTTTACTGCTGGGTTGATAAAAGAAGAATTTGATCCCTCAATCACAGCTCTGCTTTATTACACTCAAGGCTCTAAAAATGTCCAGAGAACTTTCATTTTCAAGCAGCTGTCAAAATAAGCACAGCCTGTATTTGATAGTTACACAAGCACAACTGATCTTCCTTCTACTTGAACAGCAGCAGAAATTACAGCCTTTTTATCATTGAAGGGGAAGGATATAACTAAGAGTTAACAGTACACAGATAATTGTAATAAACAAAATGTCAGGAGAATGCGGAGGAACAATGACTTCCCAAACTGTAGAGAAAGAAGAGATTTTAGCAGTCAACACGTTACCTTCTAAAAATTAATCCTTCACAAGAGAAAATACCAAGAAAGCATTCAGCTCTAGTTACCGTTAGTACCTATCAAACAACAACCATCTGAAATTCTGTTTCTCTTGCTATCTATCGCAGCCCATGCAATTTTTGGCTTATTTCCATATCAATGGCTCCCTTAAGATACTAACCTCAACTTGCAACAATTCATTCCTTGCTATTAGTGTAATTTTAAAGGCTTGATAAAAACTGAAGACATAATCTTTAAAGCTCTAATTAAAACTTAAAATTTCAAGATTCTTGGAAAATTCATTTTGTGAAGGGGAGGCTGATTATGGACTTCATAGTCCATAAACCTTTTTATAGGTCATCAGTTCAAACTTGTTTTACTTGTGCAGAGAGCAGGATTTGTTAGTCATCAGATGGCAGTTAAAAAAATCTTCGCTGGCAGTGTGGCTGATGTCTCTTCACACAATGTGACATTTCAGCATTTAGCTGACAATAAACTGGGACTTGGTTAAGTTGCATATTGTATTTTTTGAACTGACAAAACCAGGACCCGATAAGACTGCATGCTCCTTCCTGGTCTATCATACTTCTTCATTAGAAAAGACCATCAGTTCCCTAACAGAAATACCTCCTCCTTTTCATACATGCTAGAAAGAAAATATATTTAAAAGAAGAAACTACCTCAGACCATTGTAGGGAATTCATGTGCTCGACATCAGTATAAAAATAAATCTCGGGTGTCAGTATGGGAACCGTTGAGAGTTCCAGACAGATAAGATACAGAAAATTAAAATTCTGTCAGAGCAAAGGCCATGAAGTTTCCTTTGAAACTGGGTGTTTTCCACCGCTTTACCTGCCAATTCTATTTTGCTGTATTTTATAAGAGGGAAAGCCTCCATTATACCAAAGGCACAGCTAAAAGAGGAGGTCAGAATTCATTCTGCATGCAGTCCCTGGCCGCTGTGCTGTTAAATGACCAATGATGAACAACCCTGACACCTTCTGCCAGGCTTAAACGGCAACATGACTCATTTTACTGCAACAAATGAGACTCCTCCTCCTATCAGTCATGGTCCATTCCAATCAGCGGGGTGCCAATATGCCAGAGTCTAATGAAAAGGCTCTTAGACAAAAGCTGCACAATTGAGAGCCTGCAGAGCCAAACCTCTGAGCTGTTAGTCCAATTTTTTAAACACTACAGTGTACATTTCAGTTAGGCTTTGTTATGCTAATGTTATTGAGTCTAAAGCAACAAAGAAACTTAATTCATGAATTACTTTTAGAAGTCAACTTCCCTACATTTTCTTTTCTTTTGTGAGAGGACCAGTGGCTATTTAACTACGAGACCATACAAAGGCCTTTACCCTAGTTCTGAGGTAGGAATCAAAACGTAAGTTATCACAAAGAGGTCTGATATAATCAACAAAGTTAAACAGTCCTCCTGTTTGATCTCCTCTAAATTAAAGACCAAGTGTTTTGATTTGGCATTAGGCAATGAAATAAACCAGATGTTTCTCCTGCCATATAACCCTCCATGGGCACAATCTTAAAGGGTTATTGTTTGGCAAATGTTCAGGGAAACACATTAGAAATGGCACGAATACCCAGATTTTCTTTTCTTTCTATCTATACTAGTTCATTATCCAAACTAATGCATAATCCACAGGGCTTTGGGAACTTTGTGTAAATACTTTCATGTACAATTCTCTTTCTTGCCTACCCTGAGATTAAGACCACAATTATCCAGGCTTAAACCTAAAATAAAAGAACCTTTGCAAATGTATTATCTGGCCTTACATGTTTAATCACATACTATTCTGTATGGTCTTTAATACCTAAACTGAAGAACAAATGTCGTATCCTCTGATGTTTCGCACATGAAAGGCCTATTGTGAGATGCACATCAACAGAATTTTAGAACTAGAAATTCCTCTCAACAGTTGCAGTGGTAGCATTTAAAAACCTAACAGAAAGGCACAGAGCATCATCTTAGGGAGCGAAAACAAAAAAAGAAGAGTCAAGACAATCACAGTATTTAAATAAAACTTTGTTTAAACAGAAAAATATTCCTGGTTTACTAGCCAACAAAATACACGTGCGCTGCCTTCACCTGCAGGAGAGACCACCTCCCTCCGTGAGCGGAGCTCCTTGCTGGAACAGGCACAAGGAGTGTGCTGGGTGCGCGCGTGTTGCGGGGGAAACAGATGGATGAGGCGAGGGATTTGAAGTGTGCAGACTATGGCATGCACTGATAGAGCAGATGGAATGCATCACCATCAGCTATGACAGAAATGATTTATGGAATGACCTGGCTGCTCCTGCCAAGCAACAACACGGGATGACAGAAACAAGTTTCTATGACAACCAGAGCCCACCCACCAGTTAGATTAAACATTTCTGCCCTGACTTCCACTCGCAATATATTTAGAGTTTTTCCTCAAAACATCAGCCTGGTTTTCTCAGCTAGCGACTTGGGCAAAAATACCCGAAAGGATGACAAAATAATTTAAAAAAGGAGAGCGGTGGAAAACGTCACGAAGTCCCACAGGGCTAATTGGCCAGTGTGTCAGACCTAACAACAGACATTTCGGTCAGACTGCAGAACAGCAGACATCCCAGTACATCTGCAGAGCGATGAAAAGCCTGTAGGAAGCAAGCACTGCTATTTCTAGGAGTCAAAATGAGCCCAGGTCTTTTCTGACAAGTCTCAGACAAAAAGAGAGTGTTAACTGCCCTCTGGACTCATGAATTGTTATCTGCCTGTTGAATCCCCAAATGCAACAGTGACAACATTTTTCTCCTCAAAGCCAGCAGGTCAGAGTTCTCCTACCCAATATGGACATTACAGACGTTATCAGATCTGGTAATCTTTTAACATATGACCCTCTGAGGGATGCAAGGGTAACAGGATCTGCATGAATATGTACATTTGCATTCACTGGCATGAGATGAGGGATGCAGAATCCAACACAGCAATGGTCTTTTTGGGGCTGCAAAGTAGTCATTTCTATCTTTTAAGTCAGACTTAGTCTCCCCTTATTTGCTACGTACAAGAAATACAAAGTGGTCCCCCAACTACCACTCCTGAATTTTAAATTTCTGGTATACTGTTATCAATTACTTTTTTGTAGAAAGTACATCTGATTGTATTAATGCAAAAATAATTGCTGTATGTGTGCATACGTAAACAGAGCTTTTAGTAGAGTGAAGACAGTTGCAATGTTTTACATTATCCACATTATTCCAACAAGAGTTAATAGTTTAAACTTTATGCATATACAGCATTTTGAAGGCTGTTCCATAAATTATAGCTATACAACACAGCATTCAAAACCTTGGTTTTATAAGGCCACTGAGAAAACATTTTAAACCTCGAGGCAGGATCTGCTCTAAGAGTAATGTTAAAAATATTTAACTAGAACACTATAGAAAAAAAATAAAAACCAAACCCTAAACTTTTTAATGATTCTTTTACTTTGTCTAAACAAATTTCTAAACTGCATCTGCCCTAAATTTTTCCATCACGTGAAAAAAAGGAAGTCAGAATGAGTCTTCTGCAAATAAAAGCATTTTCCATTTGCTTTTTTTATAGACATTTGTCCAGTATATGACATTGCATCACCGTACATTTTAAGTTGACACGTGAAAACTCTGGATTTGCTATTATAAAATGAACACATAAATAATGGATGCAATGATCAAAATATGTCTCTCAGATCTGAATATTCAACTGCTACTTACAGATGCCAGTGCCTTTCCAAGTGCATCACCTGTCTGTGAGCTCCCAGCACCATTTCCTCTGTTTCCTGTAATGTGGAAAGCAAACCCAACACTTATTTTTAAAGCTGAAATTTTATTTGCTTTTATGACTTTATTCATCACGTCCAGTTGAACAACCACTTTTTAAACGGATATTCTGAGGAAGTCAGTGTCAACAGAATCAGTTCTCATTATACTTATAAAATTTAATTAAAACAATTAGATTTAAATTTAGATGCTCTCCTTTTTAAAGTCAAACACAGTATCACCGTGATAACTTAAGGACCAACAAGTGAAAGCAGTTAGAAAAAAGACTGAAATTATTTTCTAGGATCACAGGCTAATTTTAATGAACCGTGAAAAGAAAAAAAAAATCAAAATCAGAACACTATATTATTGCAGCTTATTTCTAAACTGTTATCGCTAAAGTGCTGCACATTTCACTAATTCTTAAAGCCAAATGCACTGAATAGCTCCCTGTGTGTCTCCTTGCTCCTCCAGCTCTAATTCCCTGTGTTGTACTCTCATCTTTATTTCAGAAAATCCCTGAAAAGCTCTTATCCACCAAGCTTTCTGTCACCCCTGCTCTTAGTTGCACGTCAGCAGCTTTCCGTGCCCTTTTGCTCCACACACCATCAAGCCAAGAGGAGATCTGAAGCCCCGCCAACTGGAAACACAGAAAGGACCCGAATCCTCTGAAATATCTGCTTTACTGTAGAAGATAAACCCCTTTAAAAGTGAATCTCTTTTCTCCACTTATCAACTTCTAACAACAAAAATCTGTATTTAATGTCAATGTCAGCCATTCACAGCAGAAATCCAAATCATGCAGCAATCACTGTTTGAAGTTTGTGGTAAACTTGGATTGTCCAGCCTGCATTTCCCATGCATGCTGATTAACAGGGTTCTGTTTAAAGATCTGGGTGTAAAACATGTTTCCAAATCAAAGCCAATATAGTCACTCTAACTAAGTTCCGCTTACTAAAAATGAAGCTAAGTGCAAGTCATATCAAACTGACAAGGGGCATCTACGAGCATTTCATTTCCATGGCTGTATGTTAAGATGCGCTGTGTGAAAGGAGCAGATGATCATCCTGTAGTTCACGCTTTCTAGATACGCACAGAAGAGACTAAACCAGCCACCGTACTGGCTACTCACTAATCTCTAAATCAGTTAAGGGAGGAATTTACGATGCGGTTTATCAGGCTCCCCAAAGAAACAAACAGCCTTCCTGCCTTTCTCCTGCGCAGTACCTTGGTGATACTGCAGCACCAGAACCACCTATGTGACCGTGTACATACACTCAACTACGGACGGGTAATTGCCATCTGGTTAGATGGATACAATCTCCTGAGCGTAGGCTTGGCTGTGAAAGCAAATAAACCAGTAAATCTTACGCTGACTGCAAAACAATTTGCCTCATCTCAACCATACTGAGGACAGAAATGCCACAGTGGTGTGGTAGCCCTGATCTACAAGCATCCCACAAAGTAAATCTTACTAATTTTGTGCGTCATGCAGCTCTAAAGTCCCATTTTCTTGTAAAATAATAACAATTAAAAAAAAGAAAATATGGCAAGAAGAACTTCTTACCCAGAATATTATCCGATCCATTGACGGGTGGAGTGTGTGAGGCAGCTACATAAGGTGAACTGCTGGTACTGCCACGATGGAAGCTAGACATTGGAGGAAGACTGGCATTTATATCTGTAGGTGAGACTGAATGTGGGGGATAGCTCTAGAGAGAGAAGAAACAGACATAACACATTAAGTACTCTTTAAATAAACGTTGGTATTTTAAGATACCAAATACACAACACCCAGCCCTTTATTAAAGACGGGGATTCACCCGACCTCTGAACAGACCACTATACAACCACAGATTTTTATTTATACAACAGACATAAATAAAAGGACATAAATCTAATACAGTACGTTTGTGATTTCTGACAATTGGATTTTTAACTGATATACGTGAACAGCAAACAAGAAATGCATTCTTCCACATCAGCTCTCCATATACAGGTAAGACATACACAAACCTGTGCTGTGATCTTACCAAACGGTCGTGTGTGTGCAGGCTGCTGTAACTGCCAGACTGGGACATGTGGGAAGAGGAGCCTCCCAGCATCCCGCCATAGCCGGGCTGGCTCATGCCATTGGATGAACTCCAGAGGTCAGAAGAATTGTGGGTCCCATCTTTTTTATTTTTAATTTTTCAATGAAAAAGAAAACAAGAAAAATATGTTTAATGAAGAATAGGAGGGAGTTCCACTTTCCTTTACAAAATTATGTTAAGAGAATACAGAATTCAGCTACTCAGACTAACATCAGCAGGGAAATGGTGACTGGTTTACACTGCGTCTTCTATTTTCATGCCACCACACTGTTGCTATATTTATTAAAAAAACAAAAAACCAACAGAGGCTTTATAGCTGAAATACAATCCAACCACAGCTGAGAAAATACCAAGTACTTCTGCTAATTACACCGACCTTCAGTAAGGCCAGATTTATATCAAGAGGGTTGATAAAAATTCCAGACCAAAAGAAATAATAAAAAAGGGGGTGGAGGGGAGAGAAGTTGGGCTAAGCAAGAGCTCATCATAAGCACACAGTGCAAAACATCTATTAACCTAAAATAAGCCATTTATAGTCTAAAATACCTTAGTACCACAAAAATACAAAACCATTTCATACTAGCCGACTTAAGTAGCTGAAATGGCTATATTACATAAGCCTTAAGCCCATGTGTCAATGTAGTTTTCCTTCTGTAGCACAAACTGAAGAGCTCTGTAAATTCCCATAACTGAGAGACTATGCTTTCAATATGCTCCAAAACCTCATCAGACTACAGTACGAGCTAATTGTATGACGTGAGGCCAAGGAAATGAATTCTGCTCTCGTTCTGTTCGATGCGACCCCCCCGCCCCCTTTTTTTTTTTTTGGCATGCTGGATATATAAGCATTTGAGAACTTAAGACTGTTAGCTGATATTGTACAGTCAAATTCCAGAACAGTCAAGAAGCCCTCACCTCATTTTTCTCTATCACTCCAGTGTGCTGCTCTGAAGCCCCTACAAATCAAAGGATGGGGGATTCTGTCCATCTGGCCTGGTGTATAATCCCCTTAAATTTCAGTCAGCAATTAATGTCATGAGAAAAACTTTAAATCAACAGACAGCTCCCTTCATCTAACTGTTTTAAACGTATATAGAACTTAATCAGAGGCTCTAGCACAGTATGTTACCTTTACACTTCCTCATTCATTCAGTACAACAGTGGGGGACTGGACATTTCTGCTTAAAGGACAAGCGACACCTACTCATGTATTTAAAGTCATTCTACCCACCTTGCATAAAGAAAGTGCTAGCAAACATACTGCTTGGTGGCTTAGGAGACGGGTAACTTGGAGATTCTCTGTTGAAATCATCAGAACTCGGGGATGGTGCATACACCTAAATATTGGAGAGCAATAAAAGCAGATTAGTAATACTCAGGTGTCACGCATTAAAACCCCGTAACAGCATACAGACATAGACAGAAAGCGCAAATGAAAAAAAGAACAGTGTAGCAAGCCGCAGCATTTGTTGCCCTTGTTTTATTTGCTTTTTAGCAAGTTGCCACAGTACAGAGGAACTACAGTAGAATGATCCTAACAACACACTTTCTGGTGTGCCAACTCAGCCAGGTGGTCTGATAAAAGCTTGAATGCTGATTTTGCTTTCTAAGTGCATGGCTTGCACAGACTTGTTGCTCAAGATAAAAAAAAAAAAAAGGCAAGATAAAACAACTGGGCCCCAAACAAATTTGATTTTACAACAACTGTATGCCTGTTTGAATGTTTAATTAGCTGGCATCCCAACAATCAGAGAGCAAAAGAACATCCAGTGACAAATGGAAAGATTTTAATGCACCCATTGTATCATCCATTCAGAAACGTGCACGCCTTGGTATAGTCATCAAAAAAATATGTAATGCAAGTCCTGAGGAACAATCCTAAAACTGCAACATTGAGCAAATTATTTTTACACTGGCCTAGCATTAAAGAAAATCAGCATCACACTTTTTTCAGTGTAGCTAGCACCACATTGGAATGACCATTCGCAACTTGCAAACAACGAATTTTCTTAACACGTTAAAAATTCTAAGATGCCAAATAAACAAAATTATCAGAAGTCTTTCACTGCAGTGACTCCAAGGAGAACTAGAAAGCATATTCAGTCAGTAAAATCAACAAAGCCAATATTCACAAACTCAAGGACTCTACCCATAATGTTGGCTGTTCTAAATGACACTATTTCTTCACAACAGTATTTTGGGCACTATACTGAATACTGCAACAAGATTAATGTATGCTAAAAGAAAAACCTAGGGAAAAAAGCATATTAACCGATAGGCCAACAAAAAATATAAAAATGTAACATGGAAACCAGTGCATCTTTTTGCTACAAAGTAAAAATGGGGATTTTTTTTTAAATTGTTCACCTTACTTGCAAATACCGAAAGCTTCACCAATGTGTATACTAAGAATAATTTTAAAACTTTGAAGCTTACATAACACAACTTAGAAAGCGCACTATGCCCTGAAATTCAAAAGTGTGTATTTTTCTCCCTTCCTCTGCAAACAGAGGCACACGCGCGTCTCCACAGCGCTCCCATCTCTCCCTTGTCTTTCTGGGCCGTTGTTTACCAAGCAGGACAAGGGCCGGAACACCGAGCCGGCCAAGAAAAAAGCCTAAGTTGCCTAAAAGAGCCCCATTGTTCTCCCGAGGGTGACTGCTCCGACACGGGTATTGAGGAAGCGAAGTGGGCAAGCCGCAGCCCCGCTCCATTTGCATCCCAATATCCCCCTCCCCGCTGCCCAGTGCTTTTCCAGCCGGCTGTTCTCAGGCCAAACGGCTGCGCCTGAGCCCGCAGCCAGCACCGCGCGGCGCAGGGACCAGCCCCCGCGCCCTCAGCCCCCGCGCGCAGCAACAGCATTTCAGTCAAACCCACCGAACTGCAGCACAGGCAATGCAGCCAGGGCACGGCTGCCGCTACCAGCCACCTAATGACAACGGCAGCAGGTAAAAAGACAGCTGATTAAAAGGAGGGAAGTGGAAAACTTAGGACTTCTAGTTGCAGGCTTCCTTTAACTTTTTTTTTTTCCCCCCCTAAATTAAAATAAAGAAAAGATTTCTAGGAAAGAAAGCCTTTTGGGGAGCTTTTGTTCAATATTTTACTTGCAGATTTTCAACTTATGGAATAAATGTAAAATAGAGATGCTTACCAAACCTGAATGACAGAATGACAATACGTTATAAGCAACGTTAACAGTACATATGTATTTACTATATATGATGAATGCACGTATATTCCACGCCTCAGACATATTTTAACAGATATGTCACTCTGTCAAATTGTAAATACTCGCGCTCATAAGACTGCAAACATATTAGGCAAAACTGGGCTTAATTTACAAGTTCTCTGTTGTGCAGAATAACGCAGCATATGCTAGAGCTGATGGATAATCTATCACTGTCACAGGACAGCAGTGGAAACAAAGCTTTATGACATTTAGCACTGCCATGGAGATGTACACTGATTAATGCCAAATCGCCTACAGTGACGAATTATACTTCTTTGAAACTGTAATGTTATCAATGAGATTTGTAAATACAAGCTTCAGACTGAAATTTTAAACGTTTTACATAATTGGGTGATTTATAAAAACTGATTAAAGACTATCTCAAAAGGGAAATTAAACCAAAAAACTCCCACAAATGTATCATTTACAGATACATATGTACAAGCCATTAACATAATAAAAATGTTATGAATGGTATTAAGGTAAAAGAGGCCCTTCCAAACAGCTACATGAAAGTCCTAGCACAGACACATAACTTTATATAGTTTCTGCTTGTTTTGGTGTCTTAACTATAGCTTGCAAAAACATAGCTGCAATGTTATGAAGCTGCACTTGTGCCAGTCTAGCTTTTTCAGATCAAAGGGTTCTTGCGGCAAAACACAACTGATGTGGTCTCAAAGACTTCATTAGCTCCAGATGTGGGGAAATAGCCAGCCAATTCCACAAAAGGAGCAAGTCTCTTTTAGTTACAATCAGAACCACCCACAAATTAAAACCAGGCCTCTGATGTCATCTGATCACCTGCAGATGAGCGCCAGGTTTTTTTCTGGTTAATGACCCAATCATAATTTTTATGTTGTGTTACTACAAACAAAGTTTAAAAGCAAAGGAGAAATTTTACTAAGATTAACCTGAAGTCCACGAGACGCAAAATACAACGGTTTTAAATAAAAGAGTTGATTAAGAAAAAGATGAAATTTTATTTTTATGTCAGTAAGAGAGGTACTGAGGCGACTGGTTCGTGGACTCCGAAAGCCCCACGTGCACTAGGACCCCTACCCAGCAGAACGCAGCCTTTGTGGCTGCCGGCCTGCAGGAGGCTTGTGTGGCTGCGCAGCAGCTCCTCGCTCTGTGTCCTACTTAAAGGGCTTTCTCTTCTGCAACAGCTGAGTAAGGCAGTTATAAATATGACGTGGCCGCTCAAGACAGCCTCTTTTAGCTATTAAACTGATAACAGTGACATCCAGGAGGCATCAAACCAGTTTTTCCTGGCTGACATTCCCACTAAGACAAGGAACACTGTTAAAAGGTCAGCCCGTCTGCAGTCTCCTTGAAGAGGGTTGTCTCCAGCAGGTAGAAGAGCAGCCCATCTTCTAATCCCCTCAAAGGCGCTCTGCCTGAAGGCATCGGATGTGTCTCCATGCTGACAAGCAAAACACTCACCAATTATGAATGGGAAATTCCCTTCCGATAAACGCACGCCAAAATCAGTTTTTTTACACGACTTACCAAGTGGAGGACTCGACTACTTTGGAGCTGTGCTAGAATATACACCAATGCTAACGCTGCAGCACTTCCAAGGGTAGAGAGTCCCCGCAGAGGGAAGCGGGACAAATGACTTGCACTGGACAGCAAGGAAGAGACCCACATCGCGCTCCTCCGCACCCTGAACTGGTTTGTGTTTCTCCAGCAGGAAAGGCAGGGTGACAACCAAGATATTTTCTTGAGGGGTAGTGGCGGAAGCTGACTTCATAGCTGAGAAGACATTATCTGTACTACATCAGGTTTAAGCAAAACAAAGGCATCATCCAGTTCTGAAATCTGCCCTGGTGATTTACATACCTAATGATCGCTATCACAAAAGTTACACAGACCTAACATAGCTAAAACATATTCAAAGAATTACACAGCGTGCTTCTGTTTACTAACACAAGTGCCAATAACACGAACAGTAACATGAAGATCTGCGTTTACCAAATTTTATGCTTAGTAAAACTTCCAAGTTTCATTCTATAAATGCATTTAATAAATATAACACTTAAGAGTCCTCCTGCTGGCATACTTCCTCTCAGGCAATCTTCCCGTAATCTGTTTCAAATTCTTAAATATTTATCAATGTTTAATATTAATGTTAAAAGCAGATTAAAAAAATAGCAACGAAGCAACCAAACCTTACTTCCGATGAGCTCATGCTATCTCAAGACCAAGGCTCCCATCACGCATACTGTTTCTGGAATTATGAATTATGTTGCTCATTTAAGCCTAGTTATGAACAATTCTTGGAAGTTCAGGAAAATATTTATCAAGCTGCTGGAGACAGAGAATGTTTTGAAACCAGTAGAGATGGATAACCCATTCTGTAGCTTGTAAACTCTGCTTGCTAAGTAGCCGATCTACATTCCATCAGCATCAGTCATGCACTAAGCAAGTGCACGCCGATGAACGGATTTGTACATGTGGCAAAATTTTACAGTGTATTATCTACAGGTTTTGTAGCAAAAGCTAATTCTGCTGAAAGGCAGCTCTGGGAAAAGGAAACTTGTTTTCATGTTTATTGTATTTCTGACAAAATCATGTACTAAACCTTCAGGAATGTAGAATAGTAAGTATAGTTTTCCATGCTTCTCTTTACAGCAAGACAGAAGCTGCCAAAAAAAAAAAAACCCAAACCAAAACCCACCCCACCCCACCAAAAACCAAAACAAACGATCAACCCACCCTAAATTCTTGTTTAGTTGCTATTTAAGCAAGATGACAAAATGAAGAGCCCTACTATACAAGATCAGTGTACCATATCCTCCATCACACTTTGTTTCCAATACCAGGTGTAAGGGTTCATACATTTTAAAAACTCCTCTCACCACCCAGAATGAAAATAAAACACTCCTTGAAGAGAACAGAGCATCAGTCTTGACTGCAAATCCAACCATAATTTTTAAGGATGGTATAAAATTCAAACTCCTTAAAGTAGCTAAACTAAATTCCATCTTAAATAAATGTTTATGCAGTTTAGGCATGCTATACATACCTATTTGGCTATTTTTGATATGCAGAATCCTACTGCAACAATACATAGCACAAATACTTCCTAGCTTCTGATCCAGTAAACAACAATTTTATGTTAAAAATTTAATGTTAAATAGTGATAGGCAAACTTACCAAAAATCCCAAATTCAGTATATGGAAACCTTTTAGTTTGTTCTTTTGATTTTTTATTTTTTTTTAAATTGTAGCATGAGGCAGAAAGGGGGAAAAGAAAGAAAGCAAGGCAGCAGGAACAGAACGAGAAATAAATATACTCATACAGTGCTTGGAGATTCTTTTTGTATCTTATTCACTAAGCAAAATCTCTTCCCCACAGTCTTCAAAACTACACTGTTACTAAAGAATGCATACAACCAAGTCCTCAAAAATTCCTGATTAAATTCAGATTTTAAGGAAACAAAAAATGAGAAAGTTGAAACTAATCACCCCATTTCTTAACCTGCTCCCCGGATTTCAGAAGGTAGGAATCCCCATCCTCAGCACTGACCACGGGAAGATACAGCAGTAGATAGAACGCTATCTTTTGCATTTATTTATTTCTGAAGTCACTAGTACTCTCAGTTTCTGTACCTACGACACAGACTATTATATTTCTGCAAACAGACTCCAGCGCACACGTGATTATGAAAGCAAATGCACTGAGCAAACGAGGGTGTGTTTCTCTTTGGTGCTCACATTTTGAGAAATATAGATCCTTCCAATACAGCACCTGATCCCATCCCTCGCTGCTTTCATTTGCCCAAGGAAATGGACGTAACCTTCACTTTAAAGCATCAATAAAGCTTGTTGCAGACAAGACACGCTTCTGGCAGGGGACCACTGCTCAGCAGATTGGCAGTTCAACCCAGTGGAGTGGAGCAGGGAAAACTCTCTGGGGCTGATGCATTGTAACTCATCGGTTTTAGTGGGATGGGGAGAGGAAAGAGAAGGGCGAGGAACAGGGTGGTGGGGGGGGGGAAATACAGCTGACCAGTGTTTACTACCTCTCTTTATTCAACGTCCACAGCCGTGTACCCCTAGAGATTTTCCAGATGATCTTATATTTGTCCTGACTTACAAATGTTCGCTTTGACCTTGTCTAAGTTGCTGTGGGCAGCATATGGTACAGAGCAGCTTTAATTGTACTTTTCTCCCTGTGTACTAACTGGCCCAATACTAATAAAAAGCAGAATTGAACCGTTCTTTTTAGCACCTGGTTGCTCCAAAATTTATAAACCGAAAACATTTTTCATTGATGTTAAAAGACCTAGTACGTTATTTATTGCGTAACAGCTACAGAAAGGCGTGCTATCGTGTCATCTACGCATTATGCAATACTATTAACATGTTTCTCCCTGCTGCAAGTCTGAGAGCGATGGCTGCAAAACAGGCATTTTCTCCACTAAAAAATACCCAAATATACACACATGACTCAGACCTAAGTGTATTTATTCATTTATACACGTGTGCTCGTTCATACACATATATGTATGCACACACAGGGACACATTTATAAATAGCCTTTCACACTCTCAAAATTCTCAAGAAGAAAAACATTTTCTCAAAAAATCCCAATACAAGCTACTTTACAAAAAAACAAACTGCAAAGCATTACACATATACAAAATCTATATATCTGCTCATTTTTTCCCCTCCCCTTTTAAATAGGCATTTTGGAAATCTACTGTAAAAGATGCGGTAACTCCACCTTGGAAAAGGGCTCAAAAATCTCAGCCTATGCTGAGAAAAACAAGTATTTAACTCAATAATAAAAAAATACTCATGCATAGTCTGGAATATGAAATTAACCCATACATTATGCAGAATACAACAATAACATGTAATATATTCACAAATTTATTCTCATATGAAAACAGTAGTCTTAGGTGATATAAAATAAAATATAATCAATACTCTTCCTTAAAATTATTTATTTTGGTGATAACTGGCACATTACTCTATCTTGATCTATATAAAAATAATTATGCAATACAATTAGAAAGTAAGCAATTTATTTCTAAACTTGTAGGTGAAGTAAAAGGTGGAAATCTTTCAAGTCTTTATTTTATTTTTTATACACAAAGAACCTGCAAAACTTCTATTACTTAATTATTTTGGTGCTATTACACTTCATAAAATTTAATTGAAAATGCCCTAGAGAATTAAGAAATTTGCTTAATTATTAGTTAAAAAAATAATAAAATCAAGAAGTTAAAAAATGCAAAATTTAAGTCTGTGCTACTATTTCTGCCTAAACTTTTTTTTTTTTTAAATGAGGATTAGGTGTTTTTATTTTTGTGGGTCTACAGCACAGCTCTTAAATGAAAGGGAGGGAAAGATAAAACTTGAAAGACAGAAGCAATTTTTAACTGTATTTTTTTTCCCCAAAAAAGCTCTGTATTACAATTTTTAAGCCTTCCATAAACTGAGAATATTTTTTATGTATCAACAGGTGAAGAACAGCAGCAAAAAAAAAAAAAAGGCTAAATCTTCTAATTGAGTGTAAGTGCTTTATTTTTCTTTATGAAACACATTAAGATCTTTTTTTCTTTTTAATTTGGTGAGGATTCCTGAAATATATATTTATTTATTTTACAACGCCTATTATAGATAACGGTAAAATTTTACTCCTTAGCAAGGAATTGGTATTAAAACACTGCTTTTCACTTTCATCTATCCCTCCTAAAATATACCAGAATTACAAAAATGGAACCTCTTCTAATAGTAAAGACCCCTGACTTAATTTTTAAATTTTTAATTTATGTGACAGTGCGCACATGACCATCTACTGGGGTGCTCAGATACTTGTTTCTTACGTTAATATTAAGCTTTCTTATGGTTTACAAATTTAGTAAGTTGAAAAGAACAAAACATATTTAATAAAAAGTTTAAAACACACATTTTCTACATGTCATTTCCCACCTGCTTTGTGTGTAAATAAATCCGACTTTATATACATCAGCAGGTATGTCAATATCCAAAATCCAATACAATATTCTAAATAAAAATCTCAACCAATGAGGTGCATCCTATCAACTACTAATTGATCAAACAATACAAATAGAAGCAGTAAGACACCACCGACTGAGGGTATGTGCTGTTCTCGTTATGGGAAGGTTCACACAAAGATTTGGCAGACGCCAAGATGCGTGCCTCAAGAAAATGTAACGCAAAAACCAACCCCCAACTTCACGTATCCTCCTTCTGTGTGTTTAAATTAGCGCAACTTGCAGAATTCCTCGGAGAGGGAATGCTAAAAGCTCGTGAGATGTTAAAAAAAAAAAATTTAAATAAAACCTTGGGCAACATGATATAGGATCATCATATGATTTGTCATCTATTTACTAACTCTTCAAGCTCATAAAGGTCACCTCTGACCCATAACAGGCACATGCTATCAATTTTCAAGCCATGCTCTCCTACAGTACCAGCACTTCCATCTACTATACGCCTGGAAATACTTAATAAGATCAAAGCCTTTTTTCCTGCTACAAGAACAAAGAGAAATGTTGTAATAGAGTGATCTGTGCTCTAGAAAGAATAAAATCAAAACTCCATGCAAGTTATATTCCCCTTGCTTCAGGGGTATTGTATAGTTAATTTTACTTAAGTCTTATATATATCTTCACATAAAACTTCAAACAGATTGTTTTAGCCTAGAAGCAGACATGAAAGAAAAATAATTTCATATTTGAGAGACAGCTGGCATTTATACCAAAGGAAATGAAATAGAGACCAAGCAATTTTAGTCATTCCCCTAACCTCTCCTCCAGGATCTTTTCCGTTCAAGAAGCTCATACAGAGTATCTTTAATGAATATAAAGTCCCATAGTTTAATTATCATCGAACAAAAATTTTGGCTAAAAGTTTGCTAATGAAGGCAAAGCTCACACAGGCCCACGAGAGGCGAAACACCGGTAAAAAAAAAAAAGCACAAAAAAGATGAATATCAACATCTCCCCTTTTCCTACTCAATGTTATTTTTGTAACAGAAGAAAGCTAAAACCACACACAACATAAACAGACTTGAAAAAAACCAGACTGCGTTACATTTACCATTGTGTGCTAATTATTACGCACGAAAATCAGAACCGTTGTCCAATGAACTCACAAACTGTAAGCAGCACCCGTGGAACTGAAATATCCCACTCAGTTTCCAGAAAGTTAAAAAGCAGAGAGGTTCCCCCACCCCCGCCCCCCTTCCCACCCACGGCTCCGGCGGCTGCCCCGGTACCTCGGTGACCCCGAGCGGCGCCGGGCAGGCCCCGTCCCTGCCGGACGGCGGCCGCTG
>VZTS01023332.1:106851-124818 GCA_013400795.1 Pluvianellus socialis
GGGAGTCCCTGAGCAAGGGTCCCCCACGGGGAGCGGGTCCCCACGGGGAGTCCCTGGGTGCAAGTGGGTCCCCACGGGGAGTCCCTGGGCGAGGGTCCCCACGGGGAGCGGGTCCCCCCGGGAGTCCCTGGGCACGGGTCCCCCATAGGGAGCGGGTCCCCCCGGGAGTCCCTGGGTGTGAGTGGGTCCCCATGGGGAGTCCCTGGGCACGGGTCCCCCACCGTCCCCACAGGGAGTCCCTGAGCAAGGGTCCCCCACGGGGAGCGGGTCCCCACGGGGAGTCCCTGGGTGCAAGTGGGTCCCCATGGGGAGTCCCTGGGCGAGGGTCCCCACGGGGAGCGGGTCCCCACGGGGAGTCCCTGGGTGCAAGTGGGTCCCCATGGGGAGTCCCTGGGCGAGGGTCCCCACGGGGAGCGGGTCCCCACGGGGAGCGGGTACCCCCAGGAGTCCCTGGGCACGGGTCCCCCATCGGGAGCGGGTCCCCCCGGGAGTCCCTGGGCACAGGTCCCCATGGGGAGCGGGTCCCCATCAGGAGTCCCTGGGCACAGGTCCCCACCAGGAGTCCCTGAGTGAGGGTCCCCCACGGGGAGCGGGTCCCCCTGGGAGTCCCTGGACATGGGTCCCCACAGGGAGTCCCTGGGTGCGAGTGGGTCCCCACGGGGAGCGGGTCCCCACGGGGCACAGGAGCAGCCCTGCCACCGCCACCCCGCACACGCCCCAGGGCAGGGGGGGCTGCGGAGGGCTGCGACCCTCCGGCAAGGGCCAGGCGCACACAAGCCGCTTGGCTTAAAGGAATAAATAAATCAAGTCAGTATTTTCACTTGATGGACTCATCCAAAATCGGTCTGTAAGATCCAGCGCGCAAAGCGTGACGGTCCTTGGGAAACGCCAGCCCAGACGCCCTTGACTCTGTACAACACCTCCCTGCGGGGGGGGAAACGCAATTCTAGGCCCATATAAGACAGGGAAGAAAAGCGGGTGGGGACCCCAACAACTTGAGCACATCACAAACACGTGAATTACACAACACAGCAAACACTGCAACTTCCAGCACAAAAACCCCTCAGTAGCTGCACATTATCTATGCCCGGTACGTCTTTCTGCTCTCTTCACTCAACAGTGGCATTAACTGACGTTAACTCTTAGAGAGATGCACTTTTTTTTTTTTTACTTTCTGCATAGGGATGCGATTGGTTATTAACCGAGCTCCCGCTAAGGCAGATCCGGGTTTCAATCCAGGAAAAAAAAGGTTAAAGCAAAACCGCTTTTCTCCACCTCTAACTGTGTCAACTGCCAATGCTGTGACTTCTCCCTGCCTCCCTCCTGACAAAAGCAGGAAAATACTTCAGGATAAGGGGCGGGGGGGGGAATGGGCAAAGTTCAACTCAGCAATTTACAGGGAAAAAGAGCAAGTTGCAGAAATTTGGTTCATTCTCCTAAGCACCTTGTGCGTCAGGAAAATCTTCTGAATTAAGACGACAAACTGACTACAGTAGAATACAGGGGGCACATAAAAGTCTTAGCGTGTCTTCTGTATAATGTCCATTATCTCAGGAGATAACTACTGTAGTGTCCGTAAATATACACATACGGACAAGAAATATTCACACCTCCAGCTTCAAATGCTTTTTCAGCAAACTCTTCCAGTCCATTAGGAGAGTACTACGCTCAGAGTGCGTTGGCAAACACGTCCTGAAGTTTCCATCAGCTGAAGAACACTTGCGTTTTTACCGCAAGTCTAACTACATATCCCGAACTATTTAACTCTGCAGCAAAGCGGACGGTATCTGAACTGAACTCTTCCCTGATACAAAAGGCGCAGCAGCAGCTGCAGAAAGAACATCGCCGCACTTCAGGCTATTAACGGGCCAGGCCTGCAGAGTGACTTGCGTCTCCCTGCTTCCCCCAGGGACCACAAAGACCCACGTCAGTCCCCAGAGAGCCCGTAAGAAGCTTTGATTTGCAGCTAACAATGTCGTTCCGTACAGCTCCCCACTAATGTTCAGGGCGCTACAGATGAGACATACTAAAAGATCTTCAGATCTTTGCATGTGCTACTCCTTACAGCATGCTAGATTAAAAACACTAATTCAGCCTAACCTACAACTTAGGGAAAAAAAACCCCAAACCCTAAGCACTGGGAAAGGCGCTTTCAGCTTGCAAGAGCTGAAGTAGTAAGAGAACCCTTTTCTTCCTGAAAAAATTCAAACACACAAACTTTTAAGCCATTTAAAATACTTCCAGGGCAACTGGAGTCGGTTCTTTGAAGCAAAGACTAATCAACATCGCTGTAATTGCTACTGCGCCTCCACGCACACATGCTCCATTTTCAGAATAGCTGTATTTGAGACGAAGAGCATGACCAAGCCCCCTCTCAAATAATAAGCATTATCCACCCGTATTAGAAGCAATTGGAGAAAACATTAAAACACCCAGCAGAGAAGGCTAACTTTACGGCGCAGCGCTGGGGGACGGGGGTTTCCCTGCGCTACAGCTGCCCTATACTCCTACAGAGCAACTGTAACGAAAAATATATAGGTAATACTAACTGGTGATATTTACTAACACAATTAACATTTATCAGGAAATCACCGATGTCGTTCACCATCACAGGGGTAAGACAACAGCGACAACATGATTAATAAAAGCCAGTAACGCCACTGCAGATGCTGTCTGCTTGTGGACAGACTAGTTAAAAGACTGGTACCTCCGTAATCAGTCAATAAACAAATTTGCTCCCGAGATACTCCCCCAGAAATCAAAAGGACAACAATTTCATTTTACTGAAAAGGGAATCAGTTGTCCTACCCGCAGTTACACTGGTGGCAATAAAATCTTAGCATACGGGACTTGAAATGCATCGCTCTATCTGCTCTACATTTACTGAACAAAAGCATTGTTTCTCACAGGACATCAGCCACACGGATTCCCCTTACAGGACCAAACTGTAACTCCATCGAGCGTGTCGAACTTCAACCCACAGAAGTTGACTTTCACCAGGAGAGATGAAAAATAAACCTAAAATGGAAGACTTTGAAAGACTGCTCAAAAAATCGCAATGTCGTTACCAGTAATTCTGTACTTGCAGGAACTACTACCAGATAACTATTCCAAAAGCTCTTGAAGTCCAAAGTAAGTTTTTGTTTTGTGGTTGCAATTTTTATAATCCCCATTTAAGCCCAGCAACAGCTGCTCCGAAATTTGTTTTCTTAAGAGACTCATGTTACAGTGGGATGAATCATAGCTGGATCAGCGATACTGTACTGGGTACAGTTGTTTACTCCATTTTTCCTTGGTGACAAGTCAAGGGTTAATCTTATGACTCAGCCTGACAAAACAAGCCAGCTGGAGACAGGGCCAATTTTTTAAACTTGATTTCAGACAGACATGCCGTCAGCAGAGGAGCACTGAACTGACATGCACTTTGTAGCCCGAATTGTTTCCACTCATGACCCTGTACTGTGTGTCAAAAACAATAAACTGCCTGTTCCTAAAGTATGTAAAGAGATTATGAAAACGGATGCAGAGTGAAACACTGACCTAATAATAAACCGAGCTACCTGTAGGAGAATGTTTTCAAAGATCGTTTTAACACCAAGAGATTTTGTGAATGAACCACATGTTCTCCCTGAAAACAAACTTTTATGTGAAATACATTTTTGTCCAACTTGTCAGAGCCACAAAGCAAAACCACAATAAGCATATGTAATCCATTATTTGATTTTATACAAAAAAAACCCCCAAACCAACACATAATTTCTCCAGATCACTGAAAATTGTACCATCTGAAAGATAACTGTGTAACTGTCTCAATGGACGGAGCCATCCTCTGGTCGAACGTATTCCCCAAGAAGACTGAACTAGCAAAATACTTTAAAAAGGTTATTCCTTTTAATCAGTTTTATCATTTTAAATAGGTCTATTCAGGCACAACAAGCAACAAAAACTTTTGCAGCAAGTTATGTGCAACTAGAAGTTAAATTTCTCATCAACAAAAGCAACTGTGAAGGGTAAACCCAAGTACCGCGAGTTTCCTCGTGGAGAGTGGGCTTCAGTCCTGCTGAGAACATGGGAACCCGGCAAGAGCGCAAACCTGCCTGTGATGGCGATCCCAATTCTGCTGTTCCTACTAGTGCCCGTTGAATTTGTATGGGGCTGGGCCAACCGTCCCTCTTTGGAAATAAGGCAAAGGAAATAAGGCAAAGGCAACTGCCCTAGAAGTCCCTCCACTCCCCCCCGCTCTGTGCAAGGGTGGAACTTCTTATCAATCTCAACCACATTTGCCCCAGGAACAGAAGTTTCACAAGCGATTACGTTCTTCCCAGTTCTAAGAAAACTGGAACCTGAACAGGAGAGACAGACCCCAGCTGATGCCCCGTTGAAATAAAGGCGAGCAACGGGGAATAAAGGATAAAAGACAAATTCACAGAAAATTAGTCTGATACTGAACAACCTGTTGTTAATTAAAATACACCTAGTAGCTCTGAGCTGCTTCTCTTGCAGCAATTCAGAAAGAAACCCAAATTCTAGGCATCACAGACCTCCTGATATAGCTTCTTTTAAAACCAAACATTGGTGGTGATGAACTAGAGCAAAGCCAGAGTGAGGATATCAATAAAGGACGCCCTGATCATCATGCGTAATGCAGCTGTGGGAGCAGACATGATTTCAAGCCTTAAGAAACAAACCTGGCTGTTTTAAGGGGAAAACATATCATCTATTATACCATCCTCTATTTAATTAATCAGTAAAATAAATGTTAATTTATTTTAAAATCCTGGAAGCACAGCCTTCTGTTGTTAACCAACCACCAAGTACGCTGTTCAGAGACAGAGCAGACTAATTGTCTGGAAGATAATTTAAAATAACTCAGTGGACCAAATTTGATAAGCAAAACCCCCTCAATATCCAAAACGAAGATGTTTTAAGCAAATTAATTTACTCATCTATGCAAGAGCTAAAATAACGTGGTGGTTTTCCTGTTCAAAAGGTTTGTCTTGAACTTCATATTAAAATTTGCATTACATAACCAGGGAAGAGGGAACAGTTTGAAAGGATACGAGAACGGACAACAAATACTAACAACATTGATATTAATTGCTATCCATTAATTTTCCCGAGCAATATTACAAGGTTTGGAGGGGGGGAGGGGGACAGGGGGCTGGGCTGTCAGTTTTTTTGTTGTTGATTGAGTTTGGGGGGTGGGTTGTGGGGTTTTTTGTTTGTCTGGGGTTTTTTTCCCCAAAAACCCCTCCAGTTACCTATGACAGATAATGGTAAAAAAATAAAGATTTTTAATTGGCAACTACAGCTAGGAAGTTTCTCTTTCAGTAATTTTCCAATGAATATTGAATTTCAGATGTTTAAGTTTTTACATAAATATTTTACCAGAATGGAAAGAATGAGGAAAAAAGAGTGCTGTATATCACAGTCTTCAAACACAAAACAATTTGAGGATGTTTTAAAACTTGTTTCAAAATCTTTCAAATACAACTTCAGTAAGATATCGCTCCATTGCAGAAAGCGTTATTATTTTGCTGAAAACATCGAGTGCGTAAGGTTTGAAAGCTTCTAATATGAAGGTCTTAATTACCCATGTCGGCATTAAAAATTAAGCATGTTTATTATCCTGAAGCAATAAATTATCTCAGCAAAGCCAGATAATCATCCCAAAACGTGCTAAAAATCTACCCAATGTAAAAATCTATAGACCTTAAAGAATTTTAAAACCTGCAATCAATGAGGAAGGCTGTGGTACTGAAACTTGCAGAAGACTACCTGAATTACAAATCTTTCCACATCAACCCACTACAACCAAGAAAGTGTATTTGAAAAATTAAAAAGTGATTAAGGGGTCCCTCTGCTGGTCCAACGTTAGTATCATTTAACTTTTATTTCATTACTGAAGAACAGTGTATTTTTCACTTTCTCCCCTCCCCAAACCCAGGCAGCTGCCCCTGCACTCGGCTGATCTCCCTGTAGGTGGCTCCATAGTCAAAACCTGAGCCGGGTCTAGGAGAGCAACACACGCACTCTTTTTGAATTTATTAAGTAATTCTGGGTCAGAGATGCTTTAGAAGATTGCATGTCAAAATGCAGAGTGCCAGTTGTTTCTCAGCATATATTCCCCTCACATCTCCCCCTTTCTTTTGTACTCCAACTCGCAGCCTGGAAAAATTCTTTTGCAAACGAAGCCGAGCGAGCTAGCAAAAGCCAAACGAGCAATACTTCGTCATCCACCGTGAGGAATCCGCCTACTACTTCCTTACAGATGGAAAAAATGCTAACAACTCATCCCCAGCTATCAATCCAAATGGTATAAAATCCCGTCACTAAGTCTCCATGACTGTACAACTTTCTTCCTTTGTAAGTCTTGACACCAGAAGAAACTGCGGGTCACTAAAACAACAGGCAATTTGATTCCATTCCTTCGCTGCGGTGCGTAAATACGCGTCTTCACCTGAAATTTCATACAAAGATTACGCCAGTGCTTTAATTTCAGCACCATTCTTTTGCAAAAGCGAGCGTTTTTGGATTGCCCATTTCTGACACACGGCACGGTCGCAGGCAAAGCAACCTGCCCGGTATTCGGGGAAGGAAACCAGCAAAGCCCAGCAACACAGCGCTGCTCCGCCTTCCAGCCCACTTCCCACCAAACCCAGCAGTAAGAGCAAGCAAAAGATATTAAGAAATAGTCTTCAAAAAGCTTTTATCCTTATTTATTGTTATAAACCACCATGCTAATTTACGGTATTGGACACATTAATCTTTGAGGTAAAGCAATGCCACATAACTTCTCTCTAAATTACACAAGCTGCAATTCAGTCACGTTATTTTTTTTTTCAGACAATTTTAGAACTATGCAGAGATTTAAGGATCTTTTATGCAGATCTACGCTCTAATTTAAGAGCATCTAATATGCTCGTTTGGATACATCGTGAAAACTTCACAAATAAAGTATCTCCAGTAAATCCAAACAGAACTAGTTCGACATCATTATGTCTCTCTCATATATGTACACGCAGGACTTTCAGAGAAGATCTCTCAATCAAGCAACCTCAAAATAGTTCACCACAGTCAGATGACAGGACAGTTGGTTGATAGTTCATTTCGAAAAATGATCGGTTTGCAATTAACAAAACCACACACTATTAAGAGAGCGTTATTTAAGTACCTTCACCCTAATTCAGCGCGAACTCAACATGAACTCTCACTACTTGGTAGTTTAATGACAGCTAAATGTTCTCCTATAGCAAAGAGCGTGGGGTGTTATAATCTGAGTTTACTGCTCTTTTCAGACAGATTTCAAATAAAGGCCGGGTTGAAAATACTTGCAGTAATCCAACCAGAAAACCAGGTCTTTGTCTTAATAAACATCTCAAGGAAACATTTTTACTTGATTTTTAACATAATTCAGGGGTTGGATTTTTTTATATATTTGGCTCTTTGTCCGAGCTCACGTATGAACTTCAAAAGGAGCATAGAGCAAGTCCCCGAAAAGTCTGTCCCCTCAATCAGGTGCCAAAGACTGAGCATAAAGCCGAAGGAGGGAAGATGGAAGCCAGAGCCATGAGGCAGAAATTGCAGGTTCTGTGTTGCGCTATTGATAAGGATTTCTCTGCTCAGTTTTGTTACTTAAAATTGCCTTCTAAAACGCAGCACGGCATCAGAGACAAGGGTCAGGCGAGTTCCTGCTGCCTTGGAGAGTGCTGGATACTAAAGACAAGTGACAGCTGAATGGATCACTCGGCCGCGCAAGGCAAGTCACAACAGCTGGGAACAAACTAAATGCTGCTTTTTACATTTTGACACCATTTCTGGCCAGTGGGAACAAACCCCACCAAAAAAACCCCAACCAGTCCCACTAGAAAGTCAGTTGAACATCACACAAAGTATCTACCCAGGATGCCCCAAACTTTCCATTCAGAACTACGGACTTCAGTATTCCAAGGATGTTGCCTTACACCAGGCTCCTTCATCACACGTTGAACCTGCTGATCCTGAGGATCGTTCTCTAAAGGAAGCCCACTCAGCACGGTGGATGTTATATTATTGTTAACTCGATCTAAACATTAAAGTCTCAAAAACTGGGTTTCAGATAAACAATCAGGGGGCTGGATCCTTTCCGCTCCACCATTTCAAATAATCTCCTTTTACCCTTTGGGAGGGGTGGAGAAAGGAGGCAGGACAGAAGGGAGTTAATATCCATTATTTTTCTTCTGGTACCAGCAATTTCTTCACGAGACATCTCTTGAAATATATTTCTCAAGCTCGGTCTTAAAAAGACTAGCACAATACCAAAAAGAAAAGCACCTTAGGTGTTTAGGAAGCAGCCCTAGGCAGCCAAACCAAGTTTTCTCTAGTTTTGCTTCATAAAGAATTCTTGCAATAAATCAGCACCCATGGGCTATACACATACTATAGCGGGTGATATACAAGGAACCTCTATAATCCAATTATAAATTGCCTTAAATGAAAATATTCCTTTCACAAGCTCTCATTAAATAAGTGGCAATCTAAAGTTCGGTATTAACTCATAGTCTCAGCTGCTGTGGAAAGTCTAAAATACTCAAAATAGTTATTAGAAATGGCACCACACAGAAAACAATCGGATATTTATGCCTCTGCGTCACAGCTGATTTTCTCTTACAAAAATCAACAGACATGATGTATTTCAGGTTCTCTAATATGAGCTTAATTAAATGGTAAAAGAGTGACGTTAGACAGTCACGTTATTTTTCTTAGAATTATGACCGCATGATAGCCACTGATTATGGTACTCACTGTAAATATTAACTTGAAGTATTTTCTGACTACACATGTAAATAGCATGTTTCTGCTCCCAGCCCGTCCCTAATGAGATGGCAATCTGCCGGAGCATCTCCAAGGGAGCTGTACTTTTCTTTCTTCTCCCTCTGCGGACTGACGAGCTCTTTGAAAACCCTGACGCTCCGCTCTTCCTAACGCAGCCCCTCCAATTAGCTACCACTGGTTTCCAGGCACGTGATGTCATTAGGTTCTTGGCTTAGTTAAGGTAACTCCTGCAATCAGAGAAATTCGCAGAAATACAGCAGTTTTGAACCTCTGAAGAGAACAAAACTCGCTGAACAGTGGGTTTTTCCCCCTGCTGCTACAATATAAACAGCACATCATAATCTTCCTGTGCGCTCAAGCCTGACTTGAGCTCAATGTGAGAAAAAATACTGGTGGTTTTTTTTTTTTTTTTAGTGTTTTTATCCTCCTTACAAGGCTTTAAATTTAGTAGTTGTAGTTTAACATAAATGCTTGCATGTCAACATTCAAAATGTTTTGGGCAATGACTCACCACTTAGCAATTTACAACAGGAAAACTTAAAAATGCATGTGCCTGGTGCATTTAGTTTTTACAGTAAAAGGACAAGTTCCGATTGAGGGGCATTCTAGAAAGCAGCTAAACAATTCATGACCGCTTTTCTAACTATTTTTACTTTAGGTCCTGATAAAAACACATGAAGAAAGATAAACCTCAAAGCAAATAATTTCAGAAAATACCATAAAAATCCAAGAGAAAAAGAAACAAACTAGAGGGAGATATTTTTTTTAGAAAATAATCACTATTTCTTAGCAGATTGTTATTAAAATACAATTATGTAGGAAATGAAATTACTGTTGGGTATCCGTTGACATGGTAGCCCTATACTAACATAAAAAGATTGTAGAAAATCTTTTAGAATCTGAAAAATTAAAAAAATCCAGATTTGTATGATACATTAAGTACCATCTTTCTTATGACTTTCTATATTATAAGCTTCTCTGCATTACCTATTAGCTAAAACAATTTTTATCTTTTCCACGATACATTCTGACCACTTACCAAAGTATATTTAAAGTAAAAATGATGCTTACCTAATTACCTACTCAATTTAAATTTCCTATGATAATCAGTGAAATTTAGTTTTGTGCCATCTTCCAAACACACAATATCTCATGTCACTTTTTTAGGTAATATGTCATTTTACTTCAAGGCTCTATTCAGCACTGAAAGCACTGAGATACAGAGAAACTACTTAAAAATTACAGCATCACCATCATTGATTAGTCACAGTAACTGTACTTTATCGCGCAGATTGGTACAATGTTAATAAGATTTATCAGCATTTTGTTATCTTCATTCTTCTCACAGAAGAAAAATTAAACGAAAACCAGTTGAAAAATACTGCTTCTTAAAATTAAAGCCTAGTAAGAGAAATGAGAGACATTTTTCATTTGCTAAAATGATCTCTTTACCTGGCTGACGCTACTAGATATTAAACGTGTAATGTAAGCTTTATGACTCGCCTAGAATTACACTAATAAATTACGCGAAAATTGCACCGCTATGTGTTTTAGCTTCTCCGACATTTTAAATATATTTTTGTTAATCTAGCAGAAATCATCTGCTAGACTGTAAAGCCACCCTACAGAACACGCAACTGTTAAAATGTAAATTGCCAAACTATTTTTAGCTGCTGCTGAAGGGGGGAGGAAAGGAAGAAAAAAAAAAAAAAAAGGCAGGGGGAGGGAGGGAAAGAAGGAAGAAGAAGAATATTCCTGGCCTGGGGAATAATGATTTGAGGCATTGTGTTCATTTTGTTTATCAAGCAGCTATTCAGCCTCTAGTGGGGCCCAAGTGCTTAGGCAGGCAGAAGCTTTTCAGAGTGGCTGCAGCTGCAGCCTGGCTGCCAGGTAGGCGCAGGTTGGGCGCACAGCTGCCCCGGGACCCCGCTCCATCTGCGCCCGCGGGGACAGAACTCCATTTCGCAGCCCGCTTCCCTGCGCGTGTGCACACACGGATCCCACCCCGGGCGCGGGGAGGGAGAGGCAGGGACCAGGAGACACCACCCCCCCACTTGAGACTCAACACAAACCCAACAGATCCGACCCCTCGCGCTCCCGCCATATTCCCCTGTGTTCCATCCAGCCCGAGTTCCGACCACGCGCACCTGCGCCCACGGCTGCCCCCGAACCCCCCCGCGCCACCTCCCCAACAAAGGGCTGGACCCCCCAGCCCCTGCCCGCGCGCGCTGCACAGGGGGACTCGTTCCGTCCCGCGCTTCCCCGGGGACCCGGCACCGCGCGTGGATTTTCAAATGCAGATTCGTTTACAAACAATTTTCTTCCTTTTAAGAATAAAGCGTATTTAATGCCACAAAACACCCCTATAGCATTAGATTATCACAGCCATTAATGATTTTTTCCACCAAAACCCTTCCAACCTTCTTCATCAAAGCCCTTTATTCTCGAAGGATAAATTTTCGAGCAAAGAGGGATCAACAAACTAGTTGCTTGAAAGCTTTCCTGATGGTAGGCTGAAGTTAGGAAAGGCTTAATGAAGGCTTTAAAATCCACCAGGGCTTCACAATGAACATCTGACTCGGTGATTTATGCATATTAATAACCTCAGTCCTACCGAGGCAAGCTGAGCTGTACATGTCCTCCGAATCTTAATGTCTTCAGCTCCACTGGGATTATTACAAATGTAAATTTCTAAGATTCTCAGCTATTAATCTCTGTCTGTCCTCCTGTTCAGCAACATAATGACTAATTAAACATCAAAAGACCTGTACAGGAGATCTTCTTTGACAGCTCCTGGCCCAGCTCTCTTCCCAAGAGAGGAATTCAAATGACAGGGACAAGTGGGTAGGAGCATATGAGCAAGCTACAAATCACCACGATGAAACCTAAAAATTCCACATCAAATGTGGATTTAGTCCTGCAGACCCGCTCCCAATTACCTCGCCTAGCTGTTCATGTCCAGCGGACCACCTTCCTCACGCTGAAGTGAAGTCATTTGTATGGATGTCAGGGAAAAAGAGAGCAATTTGAGCTCAACTAGTTTACTAGTTGGTGAGTGAAAAAGGTAGTACTTACAGAAGAAGGCAAACCAGGGGGCACCTTTCTTACTTTCTTTGTCTGCAGAGGATCTGTACACAGAAAAACAACATTTCATCAAGTATCCTCACTACAGATGAAAAAGAAGAAATAGGTACGCTATGCACTTTTTTCTTTCCACAATGGATTTCTTATTTTCCAGTTTCATACATCTTTTATTCCGTGCCAATGAAATTTGTCTTTCACATCAATACAAGAACATGCTTAAATATGTAACATACCAACGCTCTTCTCTACAATAAAGCTTTGCAAAACAATGACTTTCAATTCTTTCCCTAAGGAAAGCAGTTATTCCTCAGAAGGTATGCTGATGGCCCTATGCACTTGCTAGGAAACAAAGTAAGACTTTATATACAAGAAGGAAAATGGGACTGATTAGCAGGAGAAATGCTTTCCTTTTCTGCCCTTCAGAGTAAAGATAGAACTATCGAAAAGGAATTTATGACATGTTAAAGTATGAGTTATACTCTAAAAATACTAACATGATGTAAGTTTCTGTAGCTTTTAGACTATACTAAGGTTGTGAATAAACAGCAAATCTAATGACCTTTACTTTTCTTAAGGCAATACAACTCAAATTTGCATGGAATAGTAAAGTTGGAAGTATGATACCTGCTTCCTTCCACCAATAATTACTGTAACGTCACAAAAGTACCCAGCAATTTCACTACCTCAATCAAGAATCTGGATCAGTTTAGTCAGCTGCTAATAAAATTAATCTGAACAGTACGCATGCAAATTAGTAGTTAACTGATGTTCTGAAGCGGAATATCTGGCAAGATTACCAGTTCTACAGTTGACTGATTGAGTCTTCAATTAAAATAGAGAATTGCTATTCTTCTATCTTCATTCAGAACATTTAATATTTATTACATGATATGACAAGATAAAGGTGAGACACGTTGAGAATAACCGCTGGATATCTTAACTCTGATCATTCCCCATAGGGCATGTTTGAAAAAGAAAATAAAAGGACTTCTGGAAGAGATATTTACACTGCACTTTAAGTTCCTGGAAAGGAACACTGGTTGGTTTCAATGAACTTTAGTAGCAAAGTTAAAGAGAGTTTGTTAAAATCCTGATCAGACAATTCCTTCTTGGGGATAAAATGGTCATAATTTGACTTCTAAGTTCTCGGCAGCAGTTTTGTAACGTTTAACTAGCCCATTAAAAAAACCCATATAAATATTTCAGACATACTTTTTCAAGCCATTGGAAACAAGACTCAGGATAAAAGTGCACTTTTCCTGGTATTTCTGGAAAAACATTTCCATAGATCTGTAACGACCACCTGCCCCATCCTGGGTTACGGTTCCCCAGACGCAGCCATGTCAGAAAGAGGAATACCACACTCTTACCAGTTTGGACAGGTTTATACCCCCTGAGTTCCTCTTGCAAAGGGAAAAATAAATAGGAGCACCACTCCGAAAACATCACACAGCTTCCTTTTTTTTAAATGAATAATATCTGAAACTTACCAAACTCTATAGAGTTTGCAAAAGAAACTAACTTAATGACACATTCAAGTAAATAATAGAAATTAGACAGCCCCTTTTAGAACTCTCCCTCGCTGAGTGCTTCATACCACAACCTGTCTGCCCGCACTGGTATCCCCCTGGCCAGCACCCCAAGTCATGGCCTAACAGCCCGCGTTACTGAAAACCAGAGCAGGGTCATAATAGTAGCTTCTCTCTAAAACCAATTCAGAGGTTAGAAGTTGTAAATAATATTTTTTTTTTTTAAACACGATTTTTTTTCTATTAAAGTTCAACCACCCTTCCAAGCGGCAAACAATTTCAACTGCACTTTCCTCAGACTGTTCCTCTTCCAAAACAGATGTGAAGAACTTCTGCATTTATGTAAGACTCTCATATTCTGAGGAACATGAATACTTACAAAAATATTTGTAAAGACAGACAACCCCAGATTAAACAGCAGTTGTCTTGACAACAGGTTAAAAAGTTATACAAAAACTGTATTTTAAAATACATACATATATATATACCCACATATATATAGGTAAAGTTCTAAAGTCCTGTTTTTATAAAGAAAGATTTAAAAACCAATTTCAAGCATATTCAGGACTATCTTAATGCCCAAGGAGTTTGCAGTTCCAGTTAATACTAAAATTACTTGAAGAAACAACTTGCATTTGATGAAATCTTCTTCTGGCTGAAGTATGGTTTAAGTTACATGGTTCCAACAAACACAATTTTATTATGGAATATAAGTACTACACAGAATGAGGGGCACTAAAAAAAAAATACGCATATAACTAGAGTAATCCTAATGACATAACATGTTAACATTGAAATATGGTAGTTTAAACTAGAATATTGGGTTACAGTCTCTCTTTTTGTACCAAAACGAATTTTTTTTAAAATTGCACACTCAATTATTCAGGAGAGTCTCATAGCAGAAACGATAGAACAGCTGGCTCAGTCTTGATTCTCTGGTTCTACAGAAAGTCTTTAGAGCTATTAAATAGTACCACCACTGACTACAATAGGGTAGGAAAATTCCATTTATCTCTAAGTATCTCCAGAATAAAATATTAATATTGTCATGGGATTGTAATAATTTTTAAGCAAGTTCCTGCCTGCCTATTTTGCAAAGTAGTTAGATTTTAGGATAAACTACTAGTATCCAATTGCTAAGAACTTTAAAGGCATGTTGAACCAATTACAATGAACTAAATATTGCCCTGAATAAAGTTACTTTTAGCATATAAAAGGATAATTGTTTCCCCTTTGTGTCTTTCCCCTTCTAAATAATGGTAATGACCTCAGGGTCAGGCATTTCCAGGAGTTAATGATGGCATGGGTTAAGGGCACTCAGCTGGTCATCAGCTCCTATCCATCTGTCATTATTGCTTTTGCAATTAAGGGGTTTATTGGAGTTTCTTGTTTGTTTTATAAGCTATACTGACCGGTGTTGAATCCAAACTAGCGTCTCAAAGAAAATGGTAATAATTTTGGTTTATCTCTTATATAGCAGTTTGCCGTAATTTGAATTGCTCAATACAGACCAATCTCCAGTACACAAAATGAACTGTCAAAGAAAAAAGAAAGTCTGCAGAAATGCATCATGAACAGAAGTTTAAAAACTGTCTGTATTACTCACCAAGAGCTGGCGAGTCATGAAGTGGTCTTCGGCGCTGATTTGTGCCAGAAAAGGGGTAGTACGGTGTTCCAGGTTTTCCCGAGGATGACAGCTGACCTGGACTTCCAAGCCCCATATCTGACCGAAGCAGACTAGACTGCAAAATACAGAGAGAAAAGCAAAATTAAGCTCTACAGTAAGCCAGCTGTTAATACACCAGGCTAACAAACTATTAACCGCACGTACTACTCTTAGCGTTCATAGGAATTTACTGGACTTCCAGGGAAGGTCTTAAGAGTTCAGAAAATGTTGACTTTTTAAAATTAGCATTCAGAGAACACACTGTAGCATAATCCAGAAAGGCTGAGCAAGTTTGGCTGTGAGCCTCCAAAAACCATAACCATTTCTGTTTAAAACAACATTCACCAACAACAGAAACATCGTAATACTTTGTTTAGTTTGCAATGTAACACCTCGTCTCTTACACAATATAAACATAATTGATAAAAACTGCTAAGAGTTTATAGTGTGACATTAGGTTTTAGCACATACTTAGAAATCTAGACTTATATTACATTCATAAAACATGGAATAATTGTCAAAAAAAATCAAACGCAGACAAAAGAGATAACAGATTAGATTAATGCACAGGCCATAAAAAATTATGACATTTTAAAAACTTCAACAATGTAGTTGAACCCTACCCTTTTTGTTCCCTTTTCAGGCAGTAAAACCAAACCCATCCTAAGCTCTTAGCAAGCGCGTTATATAGCGTTTGGCCTCACGTTACTTGGATTTCTTCCGTGAAGCTGAAATGAATGTTGGCGATTTACAAGAACATCGTTTTTCCACGGTTGATGCTATGCTGAGCCTTGTTTTAGTCAGAAAATCCCCAGACGTGGCGTGAAACCCACACAAGTGTTTGTACAGAAAAGCAGGCGGTAGAGAGGCATTCACCGCCGCTCTGCTCCGGCTCCTGCACGCAGCCTTCCTCGTACAGCAGCCCTCACTCCGCATCACACAGCGCTAGAGACACTTTGCTTTTAATATCTGCCAAACCAGACAGTGTTTTAAGGTCACCGTGGAATCAGCAGCCTTCAGGAACAAGCGACAGGATTTCTTCATCCGCGGTCATCACCTAGCGCAGGCTTTTCCCCTTACAACGCGGGTAGAGCACACTGGCGGCTGGCAGGACCACGGTTAGGTTTTGCCTACATCCAAACTGCACTAACCTTTTCATTGTCAGATGATGCATCATAAACAAACCTAATTTTTGGATGACATCGTATCACTAAAGCTGGTTTTTTTGGTGTGGCTCTCGCCAAGGTACTAAATCCCTTCTAACTTGCAATGCACTGGGATTAGCAGAAAACCCAGAGTTCATCTAAAATTACAGACTATATCTAAAATAAGCAATAACCTCAAGCGCATTACTCCAGATAAGTGGTTTTGCACCATATCACTACTAAAATTTCTCTTTTGCTCGTCTGATGACTAATTTGAACATGAAAAATCTTGTCCTTTAATTGAAAAGAGTGGGATGTGAAAGAGCGGCCCTGTTACAAACTAAAGCAGGGCCCAGAAGTCTTAACAACTACTTATAAATCTATCACACAGTTCCAAGAACAAAGTTAATAATGATTAAAAATGTTAAGACATAAAAATAAAAAGTTTCCCCTCAACTCAATTTCTTCATTCTTATTTTTACAACAAAACAGCCTTTAAATCAGAACTGTTAATATAAAACTCATATCGAAATGAGACGCCCTTATGAGTGAGGTGATCTTTAAACACAGCATACAGAAAATATGCGGGGGCGGGGGGGAAAATCTGCTTATAGACTGTTTCAAGATTTGCTAATTTTGCCTTTGACAGACAGTTAAAGAGTTTATGGTTTTGCGGAAAATACCACGATCATCAGAATATCTGGCCTACATAGCGTAAGCCTGAATTTAGCAAAGATGCTATTCTAAACATTTATTAGAGTTTTAGTGGTGAATGCTGTGCAGGAAACATGGGCAACGTTTAGGGAAAAGCAGTTCCTCCAAACCAACTCTGGCCAAAAGAAGCAAGGAAACGTTCTGCACTCAGCCCCGGACTTGACCTTCAGCCCAAGAATACCCAGGACTGAAAGAAAACTTCCCAACTTCCCTGCAGGGCCCGTGGGGCGGGGAGGAAGCAACGGGATAGCCGTCATTCCAGCGGCCACAGCGAGGTCCCACTGGCAGAGTCCCGGGAGGGCTGAGGCCGGCAGGGAACCGCTGGAGGCTCAGAGCAGCTGCCAAACGCAGTCAGGAACTACGTCCCACTCACCTTAAAAACAACCTTCCCTGCTCCCCCCAGCATCTCCTGACCATCCGCAGTGACGGTGGAAATGCACCGGGATCCAGCCAGACTCCTCCAAAACAAGGGGTGGGAGGGTTCTCAGTCCCTCTGGTCCCCTAGTTGTTAAGGGAGAGGGGGAGCAGGCGACCAAAAAAACCCCAAACCACCCAGTAAATACTCTTCAGTTCACTTCCACAGAGCCATTCCAAAAGGCATGTGTCTCTTATCTTTTCCAGACTTAACCTCCAACCTTTACCTCATGACATTTGCCACCCTTGCTTTTGTCCTGAGCATTCCAGTTCTTGACATTTTCATCAGACCCTGAATTTTAAAGCAGCGTGGCTACTACAACAATATAAAGTAGGTGTATAAGTAATGTAATACACACCCAGTAAATCTCAAGGTATACAACATAATCTAAACAAGTTTCCTGATCTATACCATGTTTGGGTAAGAACTTTTTTATACATTTAAAAAAAAAAAAAGGGGGGATGTGGGGGTGTGTGTGTGTGTTTGGAGAACAACCCAAAACACACAACCCTCTTCTGTCATTCCCACCATCAAATGAAGCATCTGTTTAAAATTTTATAATTGTTCCTCAGTCTCAAAAAAAAAAAAAAAAAAAAATAT
>VZTS01023332.1:125729-239125 GCA_013400795.1 Pluvianellus socialis
AAAAAAAAAAAAAAAAAGATGTCATTAGTTCAGCTTATTGATTTTTCTGCCTGTCTGAACCAATTGAGAAGCAATATTGATTAGGACTGATCCTTTCCTAAGGGCATCTGATAAAGAAAGGAATACAAAAATACCACTGAGGATAGGAAAAAAGCTTTGTATTATCAGCCCCAAGCTTTTCCTGACTAAGTGCCCGAGGTCCCTGCACGGAGGCGGATCGCTTACACACGTAGTTCGCAGCATTCTCCACAGAGAGCGTTCACGCTTGCTATGAACCTCATCTGCCAAGCACGGATCCAATTACCAAAGCATAATCAATGACTGGTTATTCTCCTGAACACTGCCGAGTCCTGTCTGCGCTACTGTTAGAAATAAACAGGCATCACCCTTAAAAATTTGCCTCTTTGGATTTTTAAGGCATTATTTCCAGCTTCAAGAGAAAGAAGAATTTATTCAAAGCAGTACTTTTTCCCTAAGGAACGTGTGTTCAACAGCCAACCTAAAATAAAGAAAACAAAATAAAAAGGGCTTTTATTACAATCAACTAAGAGCACAGCAAGCCTGATTATAAAGAGAACAGCGGTTTAAATAAATAAATAAATAAATAAAAGGAGGTAAACATGACTGCTTTACTCTTCAAATGTCCCCCCTTCAGCAAAGCCCCGAAACAGTTTTGACAGCCTCAGGGGAAACGGCACGGCCTGACCCAAAAACTAAAGGCTTTTACAAGGGCCACTATCTAGACAAACGCTTTATAGCGGGTCTTTTCCTAAAGAGTATTCTCATAAAAACGAAATGTAGGGGAGTCGTCTGTTCAAAGATTGGGAGAGTGAGGCAGGGGAGAAGAATCGTATGTGCATGTGGAGGGGTGTATTTCTGCACATTTGGGACTAAAGGCAAATAACTGCGCTGCAGCCTCCCTCACCCGCACGCAAAGCGAGCTTCCACTCAAACCAACACGCTAATCACCCCTATGCTTCTATCAAAATGGTGGGCCCGAGATAAAAAAAGCTCCTTACTCAACGTATTTTAAACCGCTTTTTAAATTGATTCTTGCAAAGAATTTGAGCATAAAAGTAAGAAAGAGTTTGACTAGTCTGGAAGTTTTCTTTTCCCCAGCCCAACTCTATGAAACCTCAGAATCCCAAAGACATAAATTTCATGCCAAAATATGGCTTTGCCTTCAATGAACTTCTAGGGGACCGGCCAGCAGAATTCTAATAGGTTGGTAAACACGTCTTTGAGTTTCTTACTGTGATATACAAAAAGAAACGTGGACAAGGAAAGGCCTACAGATGTCCTTCTGTAATGTTCCTCGCAGCTCTCCCGCATTTTGGCTTCATACAGATAGGGAAGCCAAGATATCCCCCAAAATTTACAAACATTTTTAAGAAACACACTTGATATGCTACACTATCATATATAAGGTTTTACCTGTTCAAAAAAGCATTAGTTATAGGCGGTTAGCCTTGTGTTTCTTGGTCTAAATCTTGGTCGCTTTTTAAATGCAAGCGTATTAGCAAACACTTGAAGAACTCAGATATTCCTAGCGTAGCCATAGCCAAACTATGCAATAGTTTCATCCAAATACAACTGTGTGGCTTTACATTATTCATTATTTTCTATCAAAAGAATAATATGGTTGAGAATGAAAGCATTAGCCCATTATACGCCAGTGATTATGACAGGGCCATTGTGCTGCCATAATAAGGCAGGCTGCTTTGGCAGCGAAAGGAGAGCTGCCATCTACCACGGGCAAACTTAGATCCCAAACCTGCCCCCCGCCCCCAATAAACCAGCCGACTCCATTTTATTTCTCCTAGGTTTTTTGCATTAGCTTCCTTTTCAAAAAGTTTATGCTTTGAGTCCTGGTAGTCAGGCTGTTCCTATTTAAGGCAGGAAAACTGTCTGAAGGGTTTTTTTTTTCCTCTGGCTGGTTTTTCTGTGTTTTGTGGTGTGTGTTTGTTTGTTTGTTAAGTACTGACGTGTTCAGATAAAAACCGGGAGCTTAGATACATTATTTTGTCAGAGTAAAGTAACACAACGGCCCTCATCTCAATCAAATCCCTCCATTATCCCTCCACTCAGTCAAAGACAAACTCACTTGGCATTTCTCTGTGTCTCAGAATTACGTAGGACAGATGGCAAGTGCATTCCTTGCCTTACTGTAAACTGGAAATGCTGCACTGGGCACAGCAAAAGTTTCACCTACAAGTCCTTTTATTCAGAGAGCCATTTGGACGACTTAGATCCCATGTCTTAATAGTTCACCTGACTTACCTTCTGGATAAACCTGTCAATTTGCAGGACCTAGTTTAAACGGATGAAAGAAAACGGAGAAGTCAAACTCAGCTAAACTTGCAAAATGCCCCAGCTAAGTTGTGCATCTCGTTACTGGGATTCCAAAGGAAAACCTAGCACAAAATTAAAATGTTCCCAAATAATTGCTCTCTAATACACTGGGCCAATAGAGATGTTCAGGCGGTAAAAAGACCATTCACCTGAGTTCCACATAATGCAGTTTAAGCCAAAAACATAACCAAGATATAAAGTGATGAATTTTACTTTCTCAAATCTCCAATCTTTGGGAACTGTACTGAACACGCACTCCAAAGTAGGAGCTGAATTTGGAAAAACACTGACATATGATGTAAATTCATTTTAAATTTAAATTCTAGAGATATGTTTGCAATTATCAGCATGTTGTTAAAGAATCTCATCCTGAGAATATCATCAAATAGTGATGTGAAATACAGTGTTACCATTTTGAGAACAAAGGGACCCTGAATGAGTAATCAATAGCAACTGGCAGAAAATGAGGCATTAATTATGATCCTCTCTAGTGTTTTGTCTCAAACAAGGTTTCATTAAATATATTGTGCTAACCTGTACATCTTCAAGCCATTACCAATAGATTTGATCAGATACATTTTTGGTCTGTTTCAGGAGGAGGAACATACCAGAATTAAACCACGAAAACAACATCTAACGTGTTATATGATAACTTGAACATTTTTCCTTGATCAATTTAAAGGAAATCAGGGGTTGCTAATAAAACATCTCAGGAGAGGATCCTCTAACAACATGCTGATAATTGCAAACATATTCCTCATTTTAAAAAAATACTCAGATCTTATAATCTCAATGTAGTCTCTTGAAAATTTAATTATCATCTCCTATACCTAAAGTATCATGCAGGTTTGAGAAGATAATGACAGTCATCCATCAACTGCATCCTGCCAGCGTAATCAGGCTAATCTAGCTCACTGGAGTAAAAACCAGCTACCTAGGGCACGAAACGCTGAAGTGATGCCACATCGTAAACAAAATAACAGACATTTAGTTCCACTGTCTTCCCAATTGACGTTAATGCTGGACAGTATCGATACATTCCCTTTCCACGCCAAAGCTTTTCCAGATCACCCCGAGCGGCTTATTCCATGTGTATACCTAAGCAGAATCCGCTACGATGGATAATTCTGTTTATGTGTAAATATACTGAGACTGAGCACAGGGACAGAGGAGGGAGAAGGAGGAAGTTTATTCAGAATTCCAGACACGATTTTTTAAGCAGTGGGAAGAGCAAAAATTAAACGTGAAAGGAAGGGAACATTTTGTATTCCTTCTGCATCTAAATGGCTTTAAAGCCCCCGATTAATACTGATATTTTGAATGAGCCCCTTCCTTCTCTTTTGCACTAGCGGCTTCCCTGCACTGATACCGCATCTTGGCAAGGCTACAAATTCTGTCTTAGGCTTCTAAAAGCGGCACCCTGCTGATGTTGGTGTCCAATCCCCGGGGTTATGCTGGCTCAGCTTGTCTCCGCTCATCCCCCCAGGCAAGGTATTTTTGCGTTGCTGACTGAATTCTAGGAAGGCATTACTAAGCATTGTGATTACAGGTCAGGCTCCCCTCCCTTTGCCTTTGAATCTTCTCGCTACATTATGAAAACAGTAATTTGAACAGCTTCCTTACTGTGATTATACAAAAGCAGAAGGTTTGTGGAGAACTGCAGAATGTCAGAAGAGAAGCAGCTGAGGGGTTATTCATCTACTTTTTAATTTTTCAGTACCAGCCTTCCTGCTTTTCTCTATGATTACAAGATACGAGCACGAGAAGTCAACATTATAATAAAAGATTTTATGCTGAATCTTATTTACAGAAGTCAGACTATAAAGGGTATTATAAAGCTCAAACTATCCTTGCATCTGTTTCTCCCTCTGCATCTTCAGCAAAATTATTTCAAAAGATTGCAGACCATTGGTAGAATGTTTCACGTAGACGGTGCGGAAGCTGCGCATCTCCTCTCCCACACAACCGAGAGAAAAATCTCACTCACTTTGAGCATCAAGTCTGAAAATCAAAAACTATCATTAATGTAGCAACCAAATAATTGTTAGGACTTAACGCGGAGGACCCGTATGTTTTCACACGCGATCAAGTGGAAGTTCAGTCCAACAGCAGGATGCTAGTAAATGCGTAAGACAAGCCCAGTAAATATCTCAGGCCACAATCCCCTCCCCTTCATAAATATTATCCTTTTCTCCCTGCTCTTTAGAAAAGCGTGCCATTAGGAGTGCTGGTACCCTGAAAAGCACTCGACAACGCAACTGCAACCAATGCAACGCAGTGGTTTAGTTCCAGGAAAGAGGAATCAAAACAGCAAATGTGCCTTGTGCCTTCTTCCATGCCCTGCCTGCCTGCCCAAGCCTCTCCTGGCCCTTCCCAGGCAGCAAACGTGAAGTAACAGGCTGCTTCCAACCCTCTCCCAGTTCTCCTTGGGGCCTGCATCCATCTTGTGAGCAGTAATCTCTGCAGATGCAAGGTTTGGGAAGGGACTTTATCTCCCTGGGAAGTAAGAAAGGGAGGTAGACAGGGACTCGGCATACTGGAGTCGTTACAGACAAAAGGAATAAACACTTGAAGAACACGCAAAGGGCAATCCAGCTCACTCAGACAGGTGTGGCTGGGAGAAGAGAACTGAGCTCATCTTTTCCCCATGCTCCAATAATATCATAAATTCATAACTGAGAAGCATCCAGCTCAGAGGCAGTGAGATTAACTGGAGACAAACGGTAATTGGCCAAAGAAACTGTATCTGCACTCCGTGGCGTAAGATGCTTTTTACTTCCTTACGCAGCAGTGTGTAAGATACTATGTATACTGATTCACAGGATATTCATTACCTTAAATACAATCAAACACAAAAATTAAAAGGCGGCAAGAAAATTTGCCAACCCTAAATAGTGTGACAAAGAAAAGGGCAAAGACAAGTAACAGTTTGTCTGCTTAAGCCATTCAAAGTGATCCTTGCAGAACTGCTCCCCTTTTATAAATAGCATCCCTCCCCCAACTATAACTAATTCCTAACACCTGCTACCCACTCCATTCCGGGGGGGATGTCTTCCCTTATTAACTTCAGGTGGTCACCTCCAGCTCTGGAAAAAGAAATCTAGCCCATGCCCAGTTCATTTTTACTTTCTGAAACGATTCTGCAGGCTCCTTATCTGCTGAGAGACGGGAGATATTCTCCCAATAGCGCAATAAGTAATTCACTTCTAATAAATCATAATCAAGAGAAAGTTAACATTGCTTGATTCTACTTGAGAAGTAAAATGAAGGAAAATAAAGTCCAATTTGGACATTCCATCTGCCCTTAAACTATATATCCCTCTCCACATCCCGACCTTTTACGATGGTATCAGCTGGCAGAATCCAGAGTCCCTGCTTCAGTTAACATTGCGACAGCCTTTCCTGCAGGAGCCGCCTTTCTCAGAGATTGATAGCTCAGCTGTAAAAATCTGCTTTGGGGCGACACCCGACATCAAAGGTGTCAGAGAAGAGGAGATTAAAAAGAGAAAATTTACAAAATAAAATCAGTTTGTCAGCTTTAAAGTTATATTGGTATTAAAAATCCCACACGTGTACAAGCTTTAAAATTTTTTATACTTCCATAACTCAGTATTACTTGTATTTAAATAGACATTATGTTCTCTATACTGTTTCTAAAACTATGTGAGGAAAGAAGACAAGCAACTGGTGCTACTGTTTGTAGTCTTTTCTAAGGCCCCACAGAGAAGAAGGGTCCAGAATAACATGTATTTTTCTGCCTCGCTGGAAAGGTCCATCTAAAGCATCTTCAAACAGACGGCCAGCAGCGAGCAGGAAGAGCTTGCTCTTTGCTGTTTTATAGAGACATTAGTTCAAAACAAACCAAAACCCAAACACCACCACCACCCCCCGGCCACATGGGTCCATAACTGAGATAACCTGACGTCTTTTATTAGCACCAAAGTAGATTCTAAAATTTTTCTAAAAACTACAAAGTGGTAGCCCATCTACAGCACCTATGTTTTTTATAATTATCGTGTTTAAAGTATGCATATTTTTCCTTATTGTACACAATTACATTGAAGTGTACATTCTATAAATACATATATATATAGAATATATATGTATTCTATATACAAAAAAAATTATTTCTATTTTTAAAAAGATCTAATTTCAAACCCTGGAATTTTAATTAAAAAAAAAAAGCCAGCTGGGAAGGGATCCAAGATGCTCCAGCTACAAGGTTTAGCCCAACATCCTCCAGAGAGAACCATCCACACTCCAGCATCCCTTTGGCCACAATATTACTTCCTCTACTGTCTGCCACCTAGGTGGGGTCTAAACGTGCCCATTTCCAATCATTCCAGAGACAAGCTATTTACATATTTCTATAAATTTAAACCCTTTCATTCGTTCCCTTTTTTCTTTTTTCTTTTTTTTTTTTTAAATCTTTTCAATAACATTACAGTATCATAGGAGCAGATGGCACATCCTCAACACAGAATAACCGTTTAATTATTTCTCTCAAGGAAGCCAAGTAGGGACAGAAGTCTTAGAGACAAGCAATAAAAAAAAGTTTCAGGATATGAAAATTCCTAGAGGAAGAAATGAAAACTATAGAACTCTGAATGCAAGCGAGAGGGCTTGCATATGCAAACCTCAGACAGACAGCGGGTTACCCAAGGAAAAAGTAGGAAGCACCCGCTGGCCCTGCAAAGAAACACCAAATATATTTGTTCTGCACAGTTATCCATTACTTCTTTGCTCTTCCACCAAGACACACTATTCTTTGACATCTAATGCCACAGCAAAGCACGTTAGGAGTGGTCTATCTACTACAATGCCCCCTGTACTAACGTAACGAATTATTAAAAATTTAGCAAAGCACCCTGAGAGCAACTGCAGAGACGCGCTGCCACACTGCTACCTGGCGGCTACGCCTGCAGATCGAGAAAGACTTATCTGGAAGCTTTCATACACATTTAAAGAACAACCACGTTTTAAAATGTGATGTTCTACAAATAAATACCTTTTTCTTTTTTGACTCACACGTTTTAAGTGACGTCTCAGCTGCCAGACAGCACTAAAACACTACTCTATCCACTATTTGCAATCACTCACTTCTTTCACTCTTCCCACTTCCAAGTTTCTTGTTCTTACAAAACATGTATTTCAAATTACATTTTTCATGCTGTTCTTTGCTCTTCCATTTTTGTCAGTAAATCTCATTTCTGCTTCCCACATAGGTTTTTATATACTCTTAGCTCCTAACATTCACATCTTTGTCTGTACGCTTATTCTTCCAGATGCCTAATGTTACCTGATGCTTTACTAAAAAAATAAAATCAGTTAATCTTCTCCATTATCCTATATACACATCTTACAATCATATGGCTTATGAACCTATTAAAAATACTTTTAAGTAGTTGTTATTCAGTCCTACCAATTTTTCTCTATGCAGCAAGCTGGCATCTACAACGTGCCGTGGACTCTTGGTTTTACTCTCGCTTGCATCTTCCTCACCAGCAACACAAAAAAGTTGCCATTTTTGCCTACGCACAATACGAGCGAGCTTTTATGTTCTCCCGAGACAACTCCAATTTCTGGAGTTCTACACTTATTACACTTCTTCAACCTGCGATAGCTGTTAGAGAGCGTGTGCTCCCAGACACCGCTCTCCCCAGCGCCGCGGGATTGCTCTTTAGATTTGCATTCTGCTCCAACTGCTTTAAAGTCTTTTTAAATTTGAAAGAGGCAAATTACTGACTATGAAAGGCAAAGTAACATACACTTGCAAACATTTCTTTTGCCAAAGTAATCATCTGTTAAATTGCCCAAGAAATTGGTGCTAAAGGCATTTTGGGAGTTTATTTCAAAGTTCTTACAGCGTGTTTGTTAAGAAGCAACTTAAAATCTTTTTGAACAAAAATAAAACAAACTTTCTAGTCTGTGAAGAACTTAACTAATAAATACAGCTTTTCATGCTTGTAAATTTTCTTTAATACATTGCTAAGTATGCAGGCGACAAGATGCAAACCTTTAAAATTCCACATTAAGTTGTGAAGAAGCTTGTTCTTAAGTCAATAAACAAAGTCACTTTTTTTTTTTTTTTGGCCAAAGAGTCAACAGTATGAATTCCAATTGCTCAATACCTATACTGTATTCAATTCTGTAATATTTTTCAACACAAGTGAGTCAGGCATGTACAAACCCAGCTTTCTCTGACTGGCACCCAGATGAGCGGAATGTTTCTGTGTCGAATCACGGCAAAGGTGGAAGGTAGATGGATGAGTCTGTTACAACCTACCGTAGCAATCACGGAGAAGTCAGCTCATTTTTTCTCCAAGGTACAACCCAAGTAACAGCACACATTTAAAGTAATGGGAGAAACACAAAACGTGCTCTGAAGACGCACAAAGGCTGCTACATCTGTCTTAATATTCCAGCGGAGCACGTGTATTTTTTTCCTGATAAAGAAGAAATTGGTAAATCCTGAAAAGTTGTCTGAAATTACGTCTTAATGCGTTTACTTGAAGTATATTCCCATAAGGAGCCCTAAGTATGGTGCTAATGTGCATAAAATGTTACTGTCATACTGCAAAATCCAGGCTGATTTAATAATGCCTGATGAGCCTTACATCATGCAGCAATGATGCAATAACACGCTGCTAAATGAGTCACCGCACATTAGCTTCACAGCAACAGCAGAGCTGATCGCTAGCGAAGGGAAAATGGTGCAGCAATATTACTGGAAACACTGAGGCACCTGCTTTCTACCGGATTTTTTTTTTTTCTTCATCCAAAAAATAAGGTCTCTGAAGCAGCCTTATTTATTACGAATAGGCACAACACTTACAATAATAGGAGCAGAAATGAGTTAAAAATCCATCTGCCACCTCTAAATAAAATATCTGTAGTATACACAGTGTAAATTCTTCATATGCTCTCTGCGTAGTACTGTATCTTTCATACTGCATGAAATATATAGTATCACATGTGTATATGCTCCAGGACACAGAGAGTCAAGGATCAGCTGTCTAAGGCACTGATCTCTTGTGTTGCTATATATATATAATGTACTATGTAGAGTAGTATATATTTTATGCAGTATATAATATATTTTTATGTAGTATATTATATATTTTATATATTATATATTATATATATTTTATGTGGTATGTTATATATTTTATGTAGTATATATTTTATGTATATATTTTATTATATATATTATTTTACATAGACTAAGCGAAATGTATTTAGTAAATATAATCCATAGCTCCTTCCAGCATTCATGTATTCTACAGATTTATCAATTAAATTGTTTCCTAAATAGGTCTTATGACATTTAAAACGTCCCATCAGCATATAGAACATACATATTAGAGAATTAGAAAAATAAATTAAGCTGCGTCCATTTATAGCAAGGTTACACTTTAAAGAAAAACTGGTGAACGCCTCTTTAGTTCTCGTCTAACATCCATTACATTTAGCACTCGATTTTATCTTCCCTCTTGCACATGAGATAGTACGCGGACTTGAAATTATTACGAAGGGAGGGTAAACGTGTTATCTCCACATGTCAAAAAATCCATAATGTCAATTTGTCACGCATGATTGTTTAGAATTAAAACAGAACATTAAGTGGATGGTCACAAATAACGTACTGTCCTCAGCCTAGTGCTGGCGAGGGGAGAGCGAGACCCTGCCAGGCAGGGGGGGACAGGCACCGCATCCCCCCTCTCCCCACCAATTAGCCGGGGCACTTCCAGCCTCGCGGGGAGAAAGTCAGCTTCTGTGAAGACCCGCAGAAACAATTAGAAGAATCAGACCAAGAGCTACACACGTATCGCACATTTATCTCCATTTCACTTTGAAAACAGCGCAGATTCCTGCCTTTCTTTGAGCTCAGAGCTGTCAAAGCGATGTGCAGCCACAGCTGGGCACCTTTTCGATGACACTGGGAAGAGAGTCGCGCATTCCGTATCGGAAGTCTAATCTCCTGTCCTTTACATAAACTACAGTTTTCAGTATTAAACGACACAACTGCAAAGAGAATCCTTTTTATGACAAGAAGCTGTCTGAAAACTTAATCTATATCCGATTTAAGATTTGTGACAAAATGCCCTTCCCAAACCTGCAATTACACAGCCAAGAGGAATGGTGGAATCCCCCCCAAAAACTTATAAACCACCCCCTTCCTCCGGTCTGAAAACAGCAATGGAGACATCACGTCAAGCCACGTAGCCCTGCACTGCATTCTGACAGCACAATATAGCTTTTGCATTTCTTCTGAAAGCTGAGAGTCCTGTGTCCAGGTAGAAGTTCTGGACGTTCACCTAAGCCAGCTCTGCATCAGCCTCCGTCCGACACCTTCCCCACCCATGGAGAGTCTATGTACTCCATGAAACATAGGAGAGAAAAAAGGCAGGAAGAGCTGGGAAGGTGCAGAATGTAGAGAAGACCTGTCAGAACGAGAAAGAGTAGGCAGAAAAGTACAAACAAAGCCAAAAAGGGAAGAAGATTCAGAACTTGACTGCAAAGCACGAGACAAGCACAGGTTTTAATGCAGCACACAAACATACACCATTAACCTCATTAACACTAAACCACACGAAAACACAGCTTAAGACAAATGCAACTACCTTATTCAACGCTTATTTGCACAAATGAGCCCAGCACAAAGTGCTACACTCCAGGATACTCCTTTTTAGCTTGCTTAAAAGACCTGATGGAATTAAAACGTGATAGTATGCACTTCTTGTTTGGTAAAGTATTCAGGAATTAGCCGTACTTACATTCTCACGACTAAGCGTTGTATCTGAATCACATTGCTTTACCTGAAGTTGCTTGCTTTGATTTTCAAGCCACATTGACAATCAATCACACTTAAACTCCTACAGCCTAAACACAAAGCCTGTAGGTAGCTAACGGTCCATGCAAAGCAGCGCTTAGATCATTTTCACCAGCAGGTGAGAAGGGATAGCAAGAGCTTTGGAGTATTTTGATTTACAGTGGTCTTGAAAATTTTCATTCCTGGCCTCTGTAAACTTAATAGGAAAAGTTAAAACTCATCACACTTCCAGGTTATTAATACAATTTACACTGGTGACATATGGAAAGAATTTTGGGAAGAGAAGAACAGGCTAGAGAGCACATGAAGAAGCATTTTCAATTCATCCGTAGCCACTAAGACACTCAGAAGACTGGCTCTTGCCATTCTTGCAATTTCAGAAACCTTCACCACTCTCTTCGACAACTCACAGCTCGGAGAGAATGCACAGTGACCAAAAAAGAATGAGGTTGGTTTGTTTGAGGGAGGAACAAAAACAATGGCTTCCTCAACAATTTAAATTTCATTTTTTGCAAGAGCACTGGAAGTAACAGTCTGGAAATGCCAGAAGATAACAAGTAAGCGATGTGGATTTAGCTGGAATAAACTACGTAAAACCAATCTCGCTCACTTCCTTCTCAGACAGCGTAAGAGGTGTTTTAATAAGGCTTTTACTATTTTCATGTTTCACAGGTGAACTAAGGAACCAAGGACAACTAAAACCACTGCCGAATATAGAGCGTCAGTGTTTAAAAAAGCAGTAGCTAGGAGTTCATGATAAACACTGGGTGAATGTATTAACTGAGACTTTGCAGGCGTCTGGTTTGGGCATCATTCCACCTCTTAATTAGCCACATGGATGAAAAATGAAGACCACATTTACTAATTCCCAAAGCAAATAACCCAGAAGGATCTACAAACGCAGTGCAAGCCTGGAATTCGAAACCGCACTGATAAATTTCAAGAAGGTAGAAGCAATGCATTAAAAAGGAAATACATTTTTGCATATGGAACCTGTAAACGGAAAAATACAGGCCGAGGAATGGCAAGCTGGTCAGCATTACCATAAGAAGGTGTAGGGAAATTTTAGACCATCACCAATCAAACAAGTATCAAAGGCTGGATATTTGTTATGAAAAAGGCAAATAGTACATGGCAAAAAACGAACAGTATTGTCAGAAAGATCCAGGAAATGTCTTTTTGCCATAATCATAAGGCCTTGGGTGAGGTACTTTAACTTGTTTAAAACACTGGCATTCCCTAGGGCTGTGAACCTGCTGGAGAACATCTAGAGCAGAGCCTAAGTTTTTCTACCAATATTGCAGTCCAAGATAGGCCCTGTTATATATCCACTATTAAAAATATACCTGCACTGTATTCAGCACTATACACGCCCATGTAAAAATTAACGCCATTTATGTCTTATCTTCTTTAAGGACTCCTTTAATCATCTACTGGATTTGCAGCCTCTACAGACTTGAAATCTACAGTATTCCTGGCTTCTACAGACTTAAGAGAGCATAGGTTCTTCTCTGTGTCCACTGTTTGCAAGACAAGAGTTAGATGCTTTAATTACAGTGATAATTAGATATGGCATCAGGGACACTTTTTAAGAGTAAGCACATTTAAGTAAAGGAAAACAAAACCCAGCACGATCATGCAGTCTTCTCCATCCCTAGTTTTTTAAGAGCTGCTTCTACAAGCATCTGTCAGGGACAACGAAGCTGATTCTTCGTTTGGATTGTCAAAATGACAATTCTCAGGATCACTTTCGACCTTCTCCATGACAGCTTTCACACACTGTAGCTACAATGCAGGCTGTATTTCAGGCACTGCCATGGATTTAGGAAAAAGATAAAAAAACCCCAAAAGATTCAGAAATCCCACCACATTCCAAGTTAGCAAATGATTTCAAACACCGTCAGATTTAACTGATAAGACCAAACTAAAGTACAAACTGTTACTTATCACATAAATTCCAACCGATTTAAAATTTAATTGAAAGTTAACTCTATGGTCATTTTCTATTACCCTAAATATAAAAACAAACCAGATTTACCTACAATAACATTTTCCTCATATTTCCTCAAAAATGTTCAAGAAAGAAGGAACTGTGGGAGAGGAAATAGTAGGAAGCATATCACAGGAATAAACAGAATTAGAAGTGATGTCAACAGAAACAAATATGTGTAAGATTTTGGCTTTAAAATAGCTACATGTAAAAAATTAATATTACATGGCACCAGATATAAACAATGAGGAGATATAAAAGCATTTTCCTCAGCGAGAAGCCAAATAGCAGAAATTACACTCACTACTGCAACGCAAAACAGAATTTTATGCAAAGTTAACATAAACCCATTTTCCAATACAGAACATTAACTTAATGAAAGAGTAACGTGGAAGTTAATTTGCTTCCAAACTAATGTCAAGTTTAAGTTATTCTATTTAAATACAATACATATGGAATTATTCGAGAAATAGTAATAACACTAATACAATGTTTTACTGTCTAGACTGGCAATAACACGAAGCCCATAACTTGAACTTAAAGAGGTATACTGCTTTTTGTGAGAATGTTACTGAAAGCTCGCCCATATCGTTACAAACGGGTCTTTGTTCGTCACATCTGTGTGGCAGAGCAGTAGTAAAGGCTGTGAGAATGATCCTTTCTTAATAGGCGAAGCCATGAAGTGGTGCCTGCCGCCCATCCACACTTCCCAAACTACTCGTTAAAAGACTCAAAACCAAGATATCAAAATTCGCATGCTAAGTTTTGTCCTCCAGAAGAAAGATGTTCCTTAAAATACCAGTTCAGAACCAACAGTCTACTTACAGCAGAATTAAAAAAAAAAAGATTCCTTTTTGAGAAAACAAACAAAATTTCTTAGAATTAAAACCGTAATATATTAGTTATTTAGATCTTTGTCAACAAATACTGAGTGTAATCAAATGCTGATTATACTTTTTAAACATTTTAACTTCCTGTACGTTCAAAACACACTTTTAAACAATGGTCAGAGTATTCTTAATGCGGCTCATTAGAAATAGCATGGTAGAAATCTTCACTCTAAAAGGAAGATTTGATAAAAAAAGTTTTCTTAATTAAAAAACCCACATCATCAAACCCACAAAATAATACAGCATTACACTGGATAACATAATTGTTAAAAATTGAAAACTTAGCACCACCGGTTTTCTTTAAAAATGCACATGATCTCAACTAGGAGTACCAGTTAATTAATGAACTATATTCAGCAATTACTGGGTTGTTTGTTTGGGGGGTTTTTTTGTGGTTTTTTTTTTTTTTTTAACGAACCGTATGTGAAAAATCCAAGTATCACAGACTAATCAGGACGTGCAATCAGTATCAGTCTGGAGGAACAAATAACTGCAAAGGGTAAGAAAACTCATTTTACCATCATCTGCAGGAAAGATGTGATACACACAACTGAAGCACATTGCTCAATATGTTCAGACTAGAAAAATCTCCCTTTTACTAAAAACACAGGATTTCATGCTACAGAACCAGTTCCACTTGCGCACAGCAAAATTATCTCCTCTAAGAGGATGTATGTAAATACAAGGCAATTTGACCACCCAGAACCCAGAAAATTTATTCTGCAAGTTGTGGAACGCATTCGCGTTTATTATGTTTGGTAGTCTGACATACTCAAGTCACTTAAACGAAATTTTAGTTCGGATTATTTCCTTTGCTTTCAATCATCACTGTACTTACTTGACAGCCTGGTAACCCCGTATCTCTACCGTACAATGGAAACGGACCTCTATCTGAGGTTTTTCCTATAAAAGAAAGACATTTGAAATTAGGTTCTTTTTAATATCTGATAGATACTGCACCAGCTGTCCTTATACATGCAATCCAGAAAAGCTGTTAGCATCGCAGTAAATTTACAAAAATTAAGTTGCATGAATAAAAGTAGGCTTTTGTACATCTGCATTCAGCACACTCAAACAGCACTACTGTCATCGATTACATACTTACCTAATTCCATTTCTTACATAACCGAGCAGTACAAAAAGAACTATTGCAACTTTTTTATTGTTATAAAATACACCTATCAGCACATTTAAATAAAAGGGGCAAAGGTCCAGCTTCACTTCCATTATCAATGAGCCAAGGTAGAGGCACTTTTAGACGTTTTTCTTTCCTACATGCAAGTAAGACAGAGCTGGTATCATCTTAGGTGATGAATATACTACACGGTAAAAGAAAACCAATGAAGCCACGTGAAAAGTGAACAAAAACTTCAATTCAGAACAACAAGAAAACCCGCACCAAGCTTAACCCATGGCTGAATCATTCAGCTCTTCACACCCATTCCTTAAATCCTTCAAAAAATTTCCTGTGTGTTCCAGTCGGGTACAAAACCGAGGCCATACAGCCAGCCAGGACAGCCAGACAGACTCTGCTCCTCTGCGTACCTGCCTGGAGGCAGCACCCCGGGGACACAGCGCCTCGTGCAGAGCGCCTGCCCTCCGACGCTGCTCTCTGAGGGCACAAGACCTCGGGTATCCGTCAATTCCAGAAAGACTACTTAGTGCTGTGTTTCCTGGTTATCGCCACCAAACTTTTGTTCGCACATTTGTACATTAAAACTCAGCGCGAGAGTTCTCCAGAAGCACGCAGAACTTTATCAATCAACGCTTTTTTTAAAAAAAAAAAAAAAATCCTGACCAGAGGCCTCTGATGAACAATGTCAAGAATCAGTCATCAAGTAGGTGTCTAACAGAGAAGACCAAGTGCCTGCCCTAATTATCGCATGGGTAGAAGTAAGAAACACACCGTAACACCACTCAGTTTTATCCAAAGGTAAGCACTGATAAGCCACAATACCGATCTATTGGAAAATGAGTGTCGTCTTACCCAGCTACCCATTCCCAAATGATGCGTGTGCCATCCAGCCTTCACGTAAGAAGAAAAAGTAGCCTTTCCTACCCATTCCCACTGCAGTGACAAATACCTCCATGCTATTGCCACTGCACTTCTGGAATAGGACTTCTGTTGTGTTTGCTGATTTTCTCGCTTACTACCAAAAATCCCTAAATGACATGTTGTAAGAGGAAAAACCAAAGTATGCTCATTGTTCATTGAAAAGCGCATCTCGTTTGACTCTCTTGGAACAGTATCTCAGTGAGATTATCATCTCGAGAACTGCAGGTAGTCTGGTCAAACAACAGTTTGCTTGAAAAATGGCAGCTCTGCTGTAACAAAGGGAGGGAAAAAGTTAACGTTTTTCTGCTGAAGCAATTTGCCTCTAACAACTATCGGGCACCAAGCAAATAAAATACCTAGCATGCAAAATTATATGGAGTAGGATGAATCACGCTGTTCGTATTAAACCAGACTCAGCATTTTCTTTCCAGAAAATGAGAATCTTATACCACATGATAAACAACTTCCACTGAAGTATGCAGTATTCCAGGCAGGCTTTAAAACAAATATTTGCACAAGAGTCAATTACAGAGGCTAGAAAAATTATTTAAATTATGGTTTGTGTAGCAAGCAAGAAATTGTTAGATAAGAATGCATAAGATCACGTTACTTAAATGTTATCATTTAAAAAGTTTGGCAGGTTCACACTAAAGGAGGAAAGCTGACCAGTATAGCCCAATCCATGCTAAATTTGGTTCTAAGAAGCGATCAAAAAAACTCAAGGCCACCTGATGCTACATGGCCTAAATATTTATGAAGAATTAGAGCTGGATCAAGTTAACACTTAACCCGTGTTCGAACGGCTAACCCTTCCAGTGAAGGGGTTTGGAAAGCGATTCAGGATCAAGTAGAAGATGGTGCCTTCTGTAGGGAGCGTCTCCCACACACATCCCAGGGCAAGCACTGACAGATGAATGTCAAGCTGCCAGTGGCACACGTTTTTAAACGACAACAGGCACACACTACAGAAACAAGCACAGAGTCAAGTCCTGTTCCCGGTTCTCCAGTCCTGCGGAACTGCTCCCTGCTGTCCCTCTGCAGGACCAGAGCCCGGCGCTAGCAGCATCACCTTCCCACTGGCACCGCGGAAGGATGGGAGCGAGGGGGCGAGCTGCCCCTGGCACCACCGCGGCACGGCTGCTGCAGCCCTCAGGAGAGCTTCACTGACCCTACATCAGACAGGTTTCCCAGCGTGGAAGTATTCCCATACTGTGGCAGTATCCCAGGATGGTTTCACCACCACCACCATGGGAAGGTGAAAGAGTGGTGACTGCAAATTGCCCGTGGGCATTTCAACGCACTTCAGCGGCTCCAGGGGAGGCACAGTGACACTATTCTCACTATTTAAAGCCCTGTAAGCAAACGGTCACAGGTCATGTTTTCTTATCAATACGAAGAGAAAATACTTAGCAACTACTCCACGTAGTCAAATACTTGAAAGCTGCGTAATGTCAAGTTTGAGAAGATGGCACCACTGTTTATGAGCACACAAACTTTAAAAACACAGTGACACAGAAAGCCAAAGCAGACCCCAAGACATCTTGCAGGTTCACCCCCCCAGATTTGCTGCTGAGCATATTATACCCTCTGCCTGGCCATACCCCCCGCCACCCTCTCTCAAGAGGGTCTTGTCTCAGTCAGCCTTCACTACGCAGACAGCAATAGTATCTTTTGTTATGATAGCTGGAAATTCAGAAACATTACTGCTCAGCACTAAGGGGATGTGAGGAAACTCATTGCAGCACCTGACGTTAATTGGAAGAAGGAGCGGGATATGCCAAAACACTATTAATGACAAAACCCTCATTGAATGCTTTCACTGGCACAGGTTTGTGTAAACGTGGCTGTAAGGTAGTGTGTAGAGATAACGGCTGGCAAGGTAAAGTAATGCCCAAATGAAACTTATCTCTTCAGATTCTATTTTATTTTCCAAAAACATTCACGAGAAATAAAGCAACTTTGGCCAGTTTCCTCAAGCACAACGCTTCCCATCAGACCTCTGCATGGGCTACAGAGGGCTGTCGTGAATCATCAGCTCCTTCACCACCCTTATCCCCTACCTCCTAACTTGCATGTTTCACAAGCTACGCGCTGTCGTTTTAGAAGCAAAATCTGTGCCTTGCTTACAAACTAGCATCACGGAGAACTTTTCTTCAGCTTACGTATTGGTGGCTCTATATCCCAGAGTTTTGTCTTCCAACCAGATCTGCACTAAAGCAATGGACACTTAAAAGTAATTAGGTTGGTTATATACAGAAATCTTAAATCTGCACAGACCAACTCACAAGGCATTTGAAGCTTTTAATAACTTGGAATGAGTTTGTATATTTTGGTTGGTTTATTTCTAGTAAGTTTCATGCTTTTTCATCAGTAAAAACTTCAATGACCTAACTGCTACCTAACAGGCTTAAAGGCCAAAGACTATGGGTTCAAAGAAACCCACCAAGAAAATCCCACTAAGCATTTTGAACCACAAAGATTTCCTAACTTCATAAACTTAAAACCTTGACACGTTCTGTACCATTCAAACATTAATAGGCATTTAGCAAATAATTCTTTTTCTCTTGCAATCGCTTGTCTAAATGTGATATGCTCACAACTTAACATAGCTTTTGAATACCGCACAAGGAATTGTATGCCATAATAAATCTGTCTGTACAACAACTGCGCAGCCTAAATACTCTCCACGCAGAATGAACCGAAACAGCAAGATGCGACGTGCGAGCGGGCTGACACCAGCACTGCGCGGAGCCAGCGGAGGAGCGCTCCCGTCGCCCGCCGGGAGGAAACCAGCCTTCGCCACTGCTGCTCGGTACGGCTTGGTTTAGGAGGGGACGACAGGACAGAACGGCAAAAAATTCCTTCCGTTCCCACAGAATGAACCCTGCGCAGACTGAAGACCTTTCTGTGCGTTGCTAGGAACGTATCTGGTTGGCAATACGGAAAGCACCAACGCTTGGTGCCGAAGCGACGCTGCTCCTCCAGTACGAAGACCCCGGCGATGGCGCCGGCAGCGGCTCCGTGTCGGGCACGAGGCCGGCTGCCCCGCTCCTGCAGAGAATCATCCTTCCAGGGATCTCGAGGCACGTGCCTACAGTTCCTCATCACCATCTTGTCACCGGTAACACTGCTAACTGGTCACAACAGCCTGCCCAAAAGTCAGCTTGTAACAAAACACTGGGGTTACCTTAGAGGTTGGGGTTTTTTGGTGTTTTTCAAGTTAATTAACTGGTGTTGGTAGATTAGGCAAGAAATCAATGTTTATACTGTTTTCTCCCCCCCTCCATACCCAGTAACAAAGTACCCAGCAACAAAGTACATGCCTTTGCTACCCAAAGAATTAATACATACAAATAATTTTTCCTATGCAGATCCAATATAAGAAGGAACAAGCTGCACAAGCTATTGCTGACGGGTGCATACGGATGATGCAAGAAAAACATCCCAAGTAAACATTTTTCCACAAGTCTTCAATATCACTTCCCAATTTATCACAAAGTAGAAAGAGGATACACAAAGTTTATAGAATAACATCCTTGCTGCCTCCAGTACAGGTCCTTTTTTTTTTTTTAAAAATTTTATTGTGTTTTGTTTCTTTTTTTTAGATTCTTATTCAGCAGTTATTCAGTATGGTGAAAAAAATTTACATTTGATTAAAACACAACACCACCCTTGCTCCTAGGACCTGGTATGCTGCCTTCTTCTTAGAGGCAAGGCTGACTTACACATGCAGCCATAAAGGTTTTACTGCAAATCCAGACATTTCCCACCGCACCGGAGGAATCATTTCTTCCTCTTCTACTGCTATACAGGCCTGCTCATCACTAGAGGCTGGTGCAGTTTTAATACCTGTCTTACACCAACAATCTTATCTCTAATATTTTAAAGGTATATAATGCGTATGTGTATACACTGTGGATACATGTAAGAAATCACACAGGTTTTTTCCCCTACAATACTTGTGACCAAACCTCATGGAAACAAAACAGAGGTTTGAAGCAACACAATTTGAAGAAAGTGCTTGAAACAAATGACCTCCCATTCTCTTCACAAGGATTTGTTTAAGCGTCACGGGCTACCGTGTGCCAAGCCGGCTGCTGGCTGCGCTGCGGATGTTCAACGAGCCGGTGCCAAGGAGCGCAGCTGCGGCCACGCAGCCCCCTCCTCCCGCTCGGCCCCCGCCAAACCACTCACTTCACTCCCTACCAACACGGAAGCAGCGACACGGGGAAACGCCAAGTGCAAGTGAGATTAGCGATGAACTACAGGATCCCGACAGAGGTCAGCGATTAGCAGGTCCCCAGCCGTAAGCACTTCCCTAGCCCAGCCTTTATCTCATCACACGCTCCGTCTCAGCTCCGTCGTCTTCCGACTGCAAGCACCTTCCCAATCGATAACCCCCGAAGTCCTGCCAACTCCTCCGCGCTGTCTTACCGCCTTGTAATAAAGCGGTCAAACGTACATCATAGGAATTGCCTGCCAACTCCTAATACAAATTTCAAACCTTAAGATTAACGACTAATACATACCAAAATCACGTTACTGGAAAATTTTGTACTAAAGTAACAGAAGAAAACCCACAAACACTTAATCAGGAACACCACACCCAAGCGATGATCCACAAAGCAGCCTGCACAGGTGACCGTAAGAATGTTGGCCTATACGTTTGTGAAGAATGGATAAAGGAATGGTATGTACAGACTGTGACGAGTGGGGGAAAAATACACATTATTTTAGATATTGTCTTCCCCTCCCACCCTCACCACCACCCCCACGCCCCCCGTACCATGCCATCTTCTAAAACCAATTTTCCCAAATAGCAGAAGAAAAAGTTTATCAAAGCTTGGGTTTAATGCCAAGATTTGCCCCCCACTCCTTCCTTTGATCAAAATTTTGAAAGGTCACGGTCCTACAGAACAAGTCTAATAATCTGCAAGAGTAAAAGATTATGATTTTGAATGAGATTGATGCAATTTAACTGTCCAGTCTCAGGTCTGCAAGAAATCTCCTAGGATTTTCCATGCCATAAAATCTCATTTGTAAGATAGCATTACACTTCTGCTGTCCAGTCCTATTACTTATTTGCCTTATTTGGAGCAAGAACTGTTTTTTCAATCTAAATGATGCAAAACGTGGAAAATTCTGAAGCTGGAATTACCTGGAAGCACCTTCCCATTATAACTGTTGCAATTTAGGAACAATGCCTTAGACAGCAAATACAAAATTATCGTTTTTGTTGACATTTGGACAGGATCACCTGGGGGAAAAAAAAATGTACCTTTTTTCATTCTGCTTTCCAAAGATTAGAAAGTTCAGAAGTTCTTTTATACTTAAGAGTTGTGTGGGCATTTGCAGATGTCTTTCACTGTAAGAATTCTACTGATTGAACTGACCAGGCAATAAATCTCAGAGTACATTTATTAAGACATTAAACGCAGAAGTCAAGGGATTTCTCACAACTTCTTTAACGCAGTATTTTAAAAAGAAATAATGTCAGTGTGTGAAGTGGTATTAAAGAACCTGCTTCCCAAAGACATGCCTTTGACACTTTCATCCCATTGATTTGTACATAGTTCTAAGAAAAGATGGAATATTTTGTCAGTTTGCAAGGCACTGGACAGATCTTATGCTATAAAAACAATTTATTAACGTTCTTATGTACTTCAAATACACAGGAGGTAAGAGTGGACTAAATTCCACATTATATTTGGATTGATCCTATGAACTTGTAATTTATACGCTCATGTCAAACACAACATTTCTATTCCATCAGTGGCTGATCCATGAAGGCTCCTTCCTCAGTACTATTCCTGTCCCTCCACTTACCAGGCTTATCCTGTGCTAAATAACAAATGTGATATATGTGAAATAACAAATGTTTGCAAGGCTAAAAGGGACTGAAGGCTCTGGCAGGAAGATGCACGTGAGCAACTGATGGCGAGGGGAAAAGAGGGAGTACAAATCTGTTAAATGAAGAACGAACTTCCCTCTCCTCCTCCTCCAAGCATATGTGGGCAAGTTCCTGTGAACCAAATGATTCCTGAATAGCTGTTTAGTGTATTTACTTTCAATTCTCCACTACTCTGCCTACCTTGGGCAAACATTACCATAAATAACATTACTGCTCTATTAACCTGTTAATGCGTGCTATGCGTACATGGATCATCCAGTGGGAGAAACACACTAATAATTACCACACTGAAAATGTACCTAAAATGAGAGAAATCAGGGATGTACAGCATTCAGAAGACAGTAACCAAATGGAGTATGCATACGAATACACACACATTCCACACTGGTGACAAGGAGGCATTTTATCACACGCGTGTACCCACCTCACCTATCTACCCCATGTATTTCTAGAGTATCCGAGTGTCTTCACTTTGTCTATCAAAATATTTCTCCCTTTGCAATCTTCCTCATCGCATTCCCAAGGGATTTAGTTACAATTTTCAAGCAACTAAGGAAGTTGTTACTTACAACCAATTTGAAAAGCATCCCTTGCTCTCCTGGTGTGGAATTCGTCCCAGATCTAAGGACAAATGATGTCGCTTCTATCAGTGACTTTGAACATCAAGTAGATTCTTAAGTCTGAAGTCAAGAGGATTTTTTAATTGGAAATGAACAGAGAATCCACACTTTACAACAAAATGTAACACCTGTTTCTGATTAAAAGATTATTTTGGTGACACTACTACAAGCTACAAATTGATAAATTTTATATATATATAATTATATAAAAATTAAAAAATAGTTAACTTCTGTAGGCACGTACAGATCCTCTCATCATCCAAGATCTATCAGTTCTCATTAAACTTGAAAAGCCAGCTTTGTCAACGAAGAAAGATTCCCCCCTCCCCCCTCCTCTACATGAACACAGGGACAAACACAGCAAGCATTTCGGAACATCTTCCATAAGGCCACTGGCAAACACACACTCTCTTGTACAGAAGCTGTGACAGTTCTTGCTTGGATGACTTGCATAACTTATCCAAGCTTCCCCCTTCTCAGGCAACACAGCCCTCCTGATCGCAGAAACAGAGGCTTGTAAAGCTGGTGTTCTCCAGCCGTGGTCTCCAGACCAGCCATAGCTGCTAGACTGCAAAAAAACCCCCCAAACAGAACATGCAAAACCAAACCCCAAAAACCCCTTCGACACTAAAACAGATTTCAGAAGAAAAACCAACACGTTAAGCATTTTCCCAGTATTGCTGCTTCAGGAGAACCATTCCTGCAGGCACCGCAGAGCGCCCAGATGATCTGTTGGAGCAGGCGTGGAGATCCCCGCGAGACGGTGCCTGAGGAGCCAGCTCCTGGTTGGGGCTGGAAGCTCCTGACTCTGCACATCCACTATATGCCAGCACGCTGAGCCAAAAGAAGGTGAAACAAAAAGCCCAGAAAGAATAGTTAGATAATCTAAATTAATACAGAGTACCTAAAAAGCTAAATGCTTACAACAGGTGCTCTTATTTCCGTACAAAGCCAGTATTTACAGTAAGGGACAGTCCAGAAATGGAAAGTGATCCTACAAAGCCCCAAAACATTGGAGATAACTGCGCAAGAGAACATCACCGTGTTGCAGGATGGGAAACACATTTGAGCTACACAGACAATGAACTTTTAACCAGCTACTAAAAAAACCACAAAAATTACGTCTCTCTCTGAAGCATCCCCTCATCTGTAGGCGCTCCACATCTCCATACACTGACACCTTACTGCCAAGGCACCTGAGGGACGAATACTGTCTTTTAAAGTCATATAAAAAAAAAAGTTGCAAAAGAAAAAACACGTGTTCACTGTTTATTTTGGGAGGTGAGACAAGTGGCATTCTTGATAAAGAAAAAAAAAAAGTCTTTGTAAGAGATCACAACAGTCGTGGGAATGTGACTGCAGAAATGTTAACAATATCCCAGGTCCAGCCATGGTCAAGGTGAACGTTAAGTCTCAGATTTAAAAACACCAAGGAACACTGTGTGCCGTTCAATGAACTAAAGAATGAAACTTCATATATCAGTAAACGTTCCCACTCTGCTTGGCTACCCATGCTTTACAGAGGTATCACCACGCCGCTTTCAGTGACCTACAGCAGATAAGGAAAACACTTTTCCTCAGCGTATTAAGAACAAAAGGAATACTCATGGCAATACTGGTAATTATTTTACAGGAGTGATAACATGAATAAGACTGATGACATATTTTCTATTTCAACAGCAAGGAAGATGTAAAAGCAATTGCTAACTAGCATTTCTGCACTTCGGTATGAGCAGGTCTAGAAAACCTGGCTCCAAACGGATTGAAAAAAATTTTAAAATATATATAAACCAAGGAGTCCTCTCAAATATTCACACTGGTTTTTACTTAGTCTTAGAATACTTGGGAAGTGCAAGACCTCTGGAAGAAAGTTCATATTGTACAACATTTAAAATAAGCAACTAGGATTACTCAAATAATTTATTCCTCTGATAGCAAATCATAAATAATGAAATCATCAAAATGGAATTTTATTAATAAAGGATTACGTAGGTTAGTGATAATGCTAATCAACCTGAATTTGGGAAAGGAGCCTTTTTACACGGGAAGCTGACAGATTACACTATCAATGTAGCTGATTTTTTTTTTCAGGTACATACCTTGATACCATAAAAAATTTTCACAAAAAAATTAATGACTCTTAAAAGAATAATTTTAAAGAATAATCTAATCACTCTTTTAAAATAATAATGCATTATGGGAGTAAAAGCCAGGGACTAGACAAGGTTTTAAAATGCAACTGTTAACAGGGAATCATCACTGAATTTTTTTCAGTGTGTCTCAAACCTTGCCCCGAGATTTAGTCTTTTTTTCTGGGTCGTCCGTCTGTGTGTCCCCCTTTTTTTCCCTTCCTTTTTCTTTTTTTTTTTTTTTCTTTTTTTAATCATCAGCTTTACAATCTAAACGTGTTACTGGGAATTCAGAGCTTGTTGGCAGGTTGCACCAGCTGAAGACAGGTCACGATGTGGAGTGCCCTGAGCTGCACGGAATGCAGCAAGCGGCCGCCTTCTCCAGCCGAGTGCCCAAAGCCGCCTGCACAGCTGGGACAAGGCCCTGCAGCTGCCCGTTCCTCAACCAGACGATCCCGGGGAGGAGGAAAGGGCCAGCTAGGGAAACTTTCTGGGCTCCACCGTTATCCTAACCCGTCCTGCTGGCCAACCTCAGCAGCTCTGCAAGAAGCACAGCGGCCTTTACGAATCCCACAGGGAATATCCCCAGGCATTGCAGAGGAAAGCCCAAGTGTCTACCTGCATCTAGTGGGGCAAGGGAAAATCTTCCTTCTAAGCCTAAACGGTATTAAAGAGTGAAAGTAAAAACCATGTGGGTTTTGTATCTTTTTATCTGTTTGACTTGCTTGCACTTCAATTCTACAAACTACAGAATGGGAACTGTGGAGCTTGCATATTATTATAGAAGCCTTTTACAGACAAACTAGGATTAATTTCAAAGACGCTTTCCCATTTCGTATCTAGCCCTTATCTCTGCTGTGAGCTCTCAACTCCACATTACTCCTTGGTATTAAATAGTTGTAAACACTTACAAAAAAGGCTTTTCTTGATCCTGCTCTCTCTTGAGTTAATCACCTAAGTCTGAGCATCTCAAGCACTTATTTCACTTCTCATGCAGTTGCTTTTTAACCAAAATCTATGTTTTTATCAACCTCCCTGCATCTATAATTTTGTCATTTCCAACTAACACAGAGTATATGGAACCTGTCCTCCTTCACGTCTTTATCAGGAGCCTGGAGAAGAAGACAGAGCACACCCTAAAAAAGTTTGTCAAAGACCCCAGTTTGGGAGATGCAGTTAGTGTGCGTGAATGCAGGACCACCACTCAGAGGAATGCAGACAACCGAGAGGATCGGACCAACAGAAACCTCAGAAAATTCAGCCATAACCAAAGTGAAGTCCTGCACCTGGGATGGACTAACCCTTCGCAGCAGCGCAGGCTGGGGACCAAGGCCGCTGAGAAGGACCGGTGGTCGCGAAAGGCAAGGTGCACCAGAGACAGCAGCTAAAACATCGCATCCAATTTTGGATCCCCCAATAAAACAAACACACACCCAGCCAAACACAAAAAACCCCAACCCACAAGCCAACCCACCCCAGCCAACACTACACTAGACAGCAATACGGTCAACAGGAAGATTCCCACCACTTCCACTGGACGTTGAAGGAGGCCTCACGATGACGCAGCCCTTCTTTGAATTGGTATCACATCCATTCCAGAATCCTGGATTCTGAAATCCTGCAACCGGCAATTTTCCCTCCAACTGCCTATCACTCAGCTCAAATCTCTCCTGCACCTTCCATTTCTTTTCTCAGCTTCCTTTTTTCCCCACAGCGAGGCAATGACTTTATACATCTATTCCTGTCTTGGTTTCTCTTTTTCAGATCACGTAATTATTTTTTCACCCTACATCAAAATCTAAGCAAAACAAAAAAGCTTTAAGCTTCCCAAATCATCTGAATTAACTCCCTTAATTAATTATTCTTTACATATTGGCTCCGCAGAAACGCTCATGCATTTTAAAACCTCCCCACACTATTTATTCCATACCATCTTTCCTTCTCTGCCTGCGAGAGCGCTTTCTGGGATACTCAGTCTCTGCAGCGAGTTTAACAATTTTCACTGTGCTGCATGAAACAGTAAACGATACTGAATGATGACCAAAACTATTCTGCTCTGAGCAAACCATTTGAAAAAAGGTAATAAAAAGGATTAAGACTGCTACGGAAATGTCCGGACCTCTCTGGTTTTAGATTAAAAATTGCATAGTAAAGTAAAATACTGAATCTTTGTAGGAGTTCCATACTACAGTTGCGTCTTAAAATTCTCACTACTTCTATGTTAATTTAATTCACGTATGTATTTAATAGAAAAACAAAGTAGCACTGAGGTGATTTAAGCTGCTGCACTTTTACTTTTAGGGTTATACTCACAAAGTCTATTTTAAGAACTGCTTTGGAAGCAACTGATGTTTTATGCAGTGAACTGCTATTTTCCCAGATGAATAGAATATCCATTCTCTGGCTCACAGTTTCCATGACACTAAAACCAAAACATTCATCGGCACCAGCTCCGTGTTTGATGGTAAATGCAGCTGCAGCTCTCACCAGCTCGCCGCGTACCTCTGCGCAACAGAGGCGCTGTATTTCCCCAGCGCAACTTCGTTGTTTTACAGACAAGCCCTTCCTTGCCAAGCTCAAACATTTCAAATCCTGCTGGTGTTCTGTCTTGCAATGAAACGTTATTCAGTTCTGCGAGTAACGATACTAACAAGAAGCCTTCCAAATTACTGAACACAGTGCACAACCAGAAACAAGACTTCGGTTAACAGTAGCATTTGCCCCCACAGTTACGAAGAGATTTTTGGCCCAAAAATTTCAAACTTTGCTGCCTGTTACAATTCCAACTCACTTGAAGCAAGTGAGCTGTTGAAGAAAAATATTACAGGGACAGTTTTCAAAGGGGTAAATGGAGAAAGTCAGGTGGCAATGCCGACACCAGGAACAGCACTCCGGTCTCGGCACTGCTCCTCTCCCGAAAAGGAGCATTAAAGCACATACCACTCTTCGGAATGAAAGGCATCGCAAGAGACAGCCTTCTGCTTTAGGGGAACATGCAAGGCTCCTATTAGCTAATTATTTACTCCTGTCCCATATTAGGTAGCTTTTCATCGGTCTGGGAGTCAGCGTAAGCGCGTGGTCACTTCCCTCCTGACACCGCGCAGCACGCCGCTGTGACACACGCTTTCAATCACGTCGCTCTCGATTCTAAAAGCCACATCGGAAACGGGACCGAAACAACACCCTGCATTTATCAGAAGTGGTTTCAGGCATCAATTCAGTAAAGCAACTAAGCACGTGTGTACTTACAAGTATACGAATGAACTGAATTCATACCATTTAAGCTATACACCGAGGAGAATACTGGTGGGCTGCACACTGGTGACACAGAAACCTGACAAAGAAGGATGCAGCACCTCAGTCTGCTCTTGAGGCAGTGTTTAAGAAATCCAGTCAAAAAGCCTGAAAATATTGACAATGTAACACGTCAATAATAACCAACTTGCAACTTAAGGAAAGTGCTATTTTAAACTAGAAACTAATTTCTTTAAATTATGCAGCCTGAAATCCATTTCTGGATCCGTTCCTGAAAGCTGTAAAATATAAACCACACCCTCTCCAAGCAAAGAAACAAAGTCCTGGCTCGCAGCAAGCAAGTGCTTACGAACAAGAAAGGAGGCACAAACATCCACATGTAACTGCGGAAATATTAGGGAAAACGGCTTTCCCGGAGGAGTCTGAAGCGGAGGAGCTGGTGGCAGGTTGGGGCTCTCTGGGTGCTGCTCTGCAGCCCCGCTGCGCCCGTGCCCGCAGCTCCCCCTCCTGTTCTCAGCGGCTCCGACCACGCTGCCCACACGCCACCATCAACCAGACCCGCGGCCTTGAGAGAAACGTCGACAGAATCACCAAAATGATCACCTGGCAAATATAACCTACGGGCATCTTTATACCAAAAAGGAAACAGACACACCCCCTCCCCTCCTTCCAACCAAGTTCCTTTAAAATACAGGTCTATAAAGAAAAACATTAATCCAAAGACTGCAGCAATATTAATTAATAAATTACCAGCAAAACAAAACTAAAAAAATCATTGCTCTTTACACCCAAACCGCTGGCTTCAACTTGAGATTCAGCAGACCCGTCAGGATCAAAGAGTGTCACAGCGGCTCACTGCCAGAGGCCGGTGGAATTCGCTTTCGAGCATTACTCTTAATAAATTTCTGTTGATGGCCTTTCTACCGACAACCTACTGGACTTTCACAACATCCTTACACTAAGCCATTAACCAGAGCGGATCACCAGTGCGCTCCCCGCAGGCCACTACAGCTTACAGGACCAGAAGAAAGTGAAGCCTGCTTTTGTCGCTTGTCCAGGAGCAGAACAAAACCACGCACGCAAGCGGCTTCCTTACGGCCACCGCAGCACTTACACAGTCACACAACGCTCTGAGCTGGAGTGTAATCTGTGCTGCAGGTAGCCGTCACTGTAATCTAGGCAGAACGTCCATTTTATTTTGCAAATACAGTCCCACAGAAGTTCCTTGGTGGGTCGGTAAACACTGATACAGGACACAAACGCTATCTTCAACGTTTCAATTTTATTAAGTGTTTTCTGAGGTTTTGACTCTTACTTTCCTTCTGAAGCCAAAAAGGAGACAAGTTGTCCAGAAGCTGCAGAAATAGTCAACTCCCCTTACAGTTCCTGGAAAGAATTTTCTTATCTACAGATTTAAATTCTTCAAGCTTACTGCAACACTGGTGCCCGTTTCCCTATCCTAGTGCTCCCCAAACAGCAGACCATAAATTAGGGAGATCCGCCAGCTGACTCGCATACTAGATACGATGTTGTTCTTCCTCTACTTCAAATATGGAGCAAGTTTTATTAAAAATGTTACAGATCTATCACGTGTTTTCCTGAGACTGACTGTTTGCAACTGCAGCGGCAGCAGCAAATAAGGGACTTCACAGTAAGAATATAAGCAACAACGTCCTTAAGTCCATAGTAAATTCCCACCTGGCTGTGATTATCAGACACACAGCCTGGTATGCAAGGGCAAGATGAATGAACCCAGAGAAGCTTTTTAAAGTACAATTTGCAGCACGGAAACCTGAAAGAAACCCCAAATCTTAAGCTAACACAGATTCTTTGCACGTCAATAGTTAGTGATCCTTTTTATTCCTTTTTTCTTAAAAGGAGATGCTTCCTGGCTGTTTACATTCTGAAAGTTTGGATAATGATTAGAGATGCTAAATTGGGATGTCAACCTATGAAGTCAGCAACAGGGGAGGGAGACTGGACAGACAAACAGTATCTGTTATAATCACAAGCAATATCTCTCTTCCCTGGCCGTGAACCATGTCTTCTCCATCTGCTCAGGTACTCACCTCAAAAGCTCATTAAAAAAATTAACAAGTTCATAACCATGGGATAACGGTTCAAAGGAAAAAAAATTACAACAGCTATTTTGGATAAGGAAGGTCAAGATCTCCAGTCTCAAAAACCCTAGTGTTTTAAATGAATCTCCAAGCCTGATATATAAAAGCCGTCTGCTTTTCAGACAGTAAAGGACCCAATTTTATTTGGAGTACAGCTCAATCGCACGCGCACAGGAATGCTGAAGCCGTCTCGCGTAGTCCCATTCGAAATCCTAAATATGGATTTCTGGCCCTGATCCTTCAAACAGCTACATACGTACTTAACAGGATTATGCACGCTCCAAGTCTCTGAGATGTAGAAGTACCTGTAAAATTAGGACTTACCTTGGGCGCGTGGATCATTCAGTAGGAAGCATTAGTCTTACACTGACTTCTGTTACACTCTGAGACATTTGGACACTTCCCATTATATCAGGCAACCACGGAAGTAAACAAGCTATTTCAGCAGTATTTTACTTCCTTATACTACAAAAAGCTCATAAGGAATTTCCCCCTCCTCCCCCCCAAAAGTAAACAGGGTACCATCAGAGCATTACCAAAGCATCAGAATGCTAATTAGGTGGTCACTTCGCTTATGAAAACAAAAAGTCATTATAATTCAGTAAAAATCAGAGATTTTTTTTCAAATACCTTTTTTCCCACTATCCTAGAACATTATGTATTTCCAGAACTGGAGGAATATTGAAATATTTCCAAAAGCGAATCCACTTGAGATATGTGAAAAATTGTGTATGTAAGTAACAACACTTCACCTCTATTCCAGTGTATCCAAACCAGTTCAGCCACATACATACACAGTTTCACTGAGATTTTTCTTCCCCGAAGACGAGCCATTCTTTGTTTACTACTTTTTAATTCTTTTTTTAAAAGTCTTTTTTTTTTCCCAATTACAGGCAGGAAATAAAAAGAAATGCAACTCTTTTATGTAAAGTAAATCCATCTGGATGTTTGCTGCATCCTATATTATAAACTTGTGATCCCCAACCAGAATGAGTTATAGTGAAGCTGCAGGCAAAATTGTCTCCATATACCACAATCCATTATCCCTGTCAAGTTAATGTTCCATGTTGAGCCATATGGCGTGGGTACACACTCGACAAAGGAAATTCCTTAAACTTGTTATAATCAGCACTTACAGTCTTCCAAAAAAACTGACATAAACAGCTTTATTGTGTTTTGTGCATTTCAGCTGATATCCATGACAAAAAGAGGAAGCTTCAGGGGAAAGAAAAGAAAAAAAAAAAAAGAGGGAGGGGGAGTAAACTAGCAATAAAAAAAAAGGAGGGGGGAGACAGAGAGAGAGACTGTACATTTCATAATTACACAACATTTTCCTTAGCAAGTGATTTTCAATTACAATAAAGCTCAAGCCTCCTGACACTGATACACTGTGCCAGATTAACAAGAAACAAAAAAAAAACCCCAAACCAACCCATACCAAAAACCCCCACATCAATACCTCATTTTCAATGCAAATAAGAGATCCTATAGTTTCCAAGTGCCTGACTCATGTAAAAGATTCTCAATTAAAAAAAAAAACCCCAAACCAAACTGAATCATTTTTAGTTTTTCTGACTTCGGCGAGAAGGTTTCCCTTCAGTTGTTGTACAATTACAAAGAATTTCACAGTCCTTCATTAACAATACGGTAATTTAAGTAAAATATCTTTCCCTGCATTAAGTGCGGGTCCCAGCTGAATTGAGGACTCCCAGAAGCCTCTGCTACCTGGCACAACCCATCACATCAAGCCTGAGTCAAGGTACAAGTAGAGCAGAACTTCATTCCAGCCCCCGCAGTGACAACAATAAAACGCTGAGAAAACACACTATCAAATACTGAACTCAGCATCAATTTCTGTTAATTACAGCCTTGTCAGCAACGTGATTATTCAAACAGCTCATGCAAATGTTAATGAGTCCTTATTTGCATATTTATTTTTTCCTTTGTTGAAATGTCATTGATTATTACATTCTACAATGATGAATGCTGCTGATGATGTGCTCTGATATGTAATTAGTCATTAAGTGGAATGAATAGATCAATTATGAAAAAGGAGTGAGATTAAGAAATATCAAACAAGACCGCCCAATGTAACTATAGAATTTTTTTTAAAGGAACTAAAATAATTTCTTGGCATTTAAAGTGCAACATCAGTAGTTTTCAATAAATAAACTACTACTTTTCTGAGGTTAAATAAGATCTTCCACATGCACTGCTACTTGGGTAATCTAATTACAATAGCGCAGCGCTTTCGTAAAAACAGTAAGAAATCTGCAGCGTAACACGCCGGTTTTGGGGGTTTGGTTGTCACATCCTGGCCCTCCCCAAGTTTGGTTGTGGTTTTTTTTAAAAATAAAAAAAATATAATAAAAAGAGATAGCTGTCCGGAAGCTGTCCCCAGCCACGACGGGCACTTTTCGCGGTGAGGGGAGCAGCGCTCCCAGCGCCCCACTTTGTTCTCCAGGCAAAGACTCCGCTGCCTCTGCGACCGCCGGCTCCGGCCGCCCGCGGATGAAGGGGAAACAGGAGAGAAGAGGAAGGAAGGGGGGGGGAAAAAAAAAAAACCCAACAAAAAAACCCCCAGCCCAACAACAAAAAAAACCCCCACACCACATTACTGCAGACCAGATGGGAACATTCCACATGACCAAACCAATCAATCACCTCGGTGGGGCGCAGGTGCAGCACAGCCGTGTAGCAACACACCATTTCACAGTCTATCGGGCACAAACACATGGTCACCAATCAATGGCACCCCCAGGACCTGGGGGGGAGGCTCTCTCGAGCCTTACTGGTCCATGCCTGATGACTTCATAATCACACATCATTTCATTCACTGGAGGATACAAACCAGCATTCTAATAACCTTCCCCCGAAACCGGTCATGTTGTGCATATTAATGCAGTGCCGGGTAGCGCTGAGCCACCGGCTCCACGCCGCGACGCGAGCGGAGCCTGCCAGAAGGAACAACCTGAAGCTAAGAACTTCTGCCCCAGGAAGGGGAGTCAGCTCCGACCCAGATCAATGGCAACATTCTTCATTTTGCCAAAACAAGCCGTGCACGACGCTCGCACCTTTCGCAAAGCAACCCTCGAACAACAGCGAGCAAGCGGAGCTAAAGGACAAAGTGGGCTGAAAATCAATGGAAGAGCGCGCCGCTGTACTCCGTGATGCGCTAAACAAAATGCTGAAACAAACAGGACCACTGCTCATGGGGAAAAAACAATGTTAAAACTACCAAAAAAATTATCTATACGTGTACCAATGCTCCCAGTGAGAGAAATTATTTTATTGCTTTTAAAGCAAGTATCGCAGATTAGTTTTAAAACAATCAGATAAAAAAATGACGCGACACAGTGCGATCGTGCCACGCTAAGTCCTAAATCACAGCACTAGCTGCTTTTGACCACAGTTTGCAAAAAAGGCCAATTACAGATGTTAATTTATATTTGTGTTATTGGTGACTTCGGAGTATAAAAAACATTATGGACACAGGGATATAGAGACGTTTTGGCCAGAGCGTATCACAGTACACCGTTAAGTATTTGCACCGTTAAAAAGACAGTCAGGAAACTCATGTGACATGGAGCGCATCTTCTCTTGAAATTACATTATGCCTTGGGGCTAAAAGTCAAATGAGTTGCAACTGAAATGGAAAAGATTAAACAAACGATTACTATGCACTTTTCAGGTTTGGAATGCTCTCAGTGCCCAGGTAGGTCAGAATCCACCATTCTGTATCAAAGCCAAGAGCTTCATTTGACTTTTGTTTTTCTTGATTATATGAAGAGTAGACACATCTGAATGACACAGTTAAATCAGGCAAGCCCAGCATCTGCTGAACCACCCCTGCTTTGCTTTTGGGCATAAATTGCTGAGAATTACCTGGAGAAGTAAGTGTGCACTCTGTAAGCACTACGGGTTGCTTTAGGTCAATGGCAATTCCTCCCTTCCCGTCCGGGAGGCTACACAAAGGGACCGCAGCATACTTTAATTAATCCAAGAAGGGGAAGGAATCATGTCAGAAGTAGAAAGCACATTTTTTACAGTTAAAATCCAGATCATTCGGCGATTTGTACTGCTGCAGGCCCTTTTATCTTCTTTCCTTGGACTCCTCCCTTCGCCATCTCAAAGATCTCAGAAAAATGCACAAAAGCTTTTGCATTTTGCTCCCAATTCAGAGTCTTGGTATGATTCACCTTTTCACAGAGCCAAATCAGAGTCCTGTAATCCAAAAATTTCACTCAACAAAAAGCTGGCAGACTTGGTGGTGACAGACAGAGGAACACAAAAGGGTTAAAGAACAAATGTGAGTAATAGCAAAGGAATATTCAACATCCTTTTGCAGAATCGTGTTGACCAGCAGCAGATCAGTACGAATTCACCCTCACTAGAATACAAAAATCATTAATCAATAAATCATTAAATTAAGGGCCTGACGACCAGTTCTATTCTGGGCACTTACAGAATGCTAATTACTGTAGTATCTGGGGAACCTACAGCGTTAAGATCAGAATATCTTCTCCAGTATGATCAGATTTTTTAGATTAAATTCAGCTTCTTTTATTTTGAAAACTCTTGAAAAGAAATGAAAAATGTCATGTAATGAATTAAGCACTAATATTAGGCACAGTTCATACGAAACACGGGGCAAACTGATGGCTACGCTACAGACTTGACATCTCTTAAGAGGCAAAAACCTGACAGCTGCCGACATTCCCAATGGAAAGGGCTGGGGGGAGTTTCACAAAGTCTTACCCAAAACCAAAGAGCCTCAGGAAAGCTTACTCTTACCTGGAAACATTCGGCAAGAGGGCAAACAAGGAGACAGTTCAGTGCCCAGGCCAGCCTGAGCACCCCACTGCCCTTCCCTGCGCTCCACGCGTGAAGCCGAGGACACGCATGTCTGGCAGGAGGCACTAAACCTCTCCTGGTCCTCAGGCAAAGCTCAGCCTCTCTCCTCACTGACTCAGGTAGGAAACGGTTCTCAGGCATTGGAACAGGCTGCCCAGGGAGGTGGTGGAATCGCCGTCCCTGGAGGTATTTACAAGACGGGTGGACGTGGTGTTGAAGGACACGGTTTAGTGGTGTCTTTGGTAGTGTAGGTTATGGTTGGACTCGATCTTGAAGGTCTCTTCCAACCCAAGTGATTCTATGATTCTATGAAACCAGTGGGGTCTTGCTGGCCGTGTAATTATACCCAAAAAAGCTAAGACACAGAAAGTGAGGGCCCAGCTCAGCACATGGAAACTAGAGCACGAAAGGGTCAGACTTATCAGAGAAACTTCCAAAGAAAGAATATTCCAAGATGGCAAAAGGTGGCACTGCTTGTGAACAAGGGAATCTCCACATGGACAGCATGAAACGCACCAGAGACAAATGTTAGTCATCTTCTGAAAACAAGTTTCAAAAAGCACGTGGCACAGGTATCAGGGATCCCGTTGTTCTTTAAACTATACAGGCTACAAGGACACCAAGAGAACAGTAACAGATTGTTATCCATTTGTTCAGATCAATGAAGGAATGATGACAACAGTAACCTGGATTTTAATCCATAAGCAAAACAATACATAACTCCGGAGACATTTCCTACAGCAACAGACTCCAGTGAAGATGTGCTTATACTATGATTCTTACCCCTAAAATATACAGAAGCAAAGTTATAAAACACTATATACAATTAATCAGTATATAGTGTATGAATTAGTATAATTTCTTTTGTAAGAAGTAGCTTTGATTTATTCATTCACTGTAAGTTAGACAAGCACCACTGTTTGGGAAGAGGGAGCTAGAAGTTAATCAACAAAACAGTTATAAAAAAATAACTCCTCTTGTCAGCGCAATGTTAACTGGTGACAAGGTTAACCTGAAATGGGATTTCTGCAAGAAGCACTCACGGCGTCACAAATGGAACAAAATCAGTATTTACAATAAAGAGAGGTAAAAATGTCGGAACTTATGACCGTAGATAGCCGAGACTGAAAGGTTTTTGTGATTTCTTGGGTAAAAATGGTTAAATGAGATGCAATCAATGCAAATGTTACCCTAACAAGCAAAAGGTGCGCATTTGCTCAATACTAAAAAAGGCTTTACAAAATTCATTCAACAACTAAAATCGCAAACTGAAAACATAGCTGAAATTAGGTATACTTCCTTTAGTAAACGCAATTCTTTTAAGCATTCAAATCCAAAGAAAATCTGTAACACTAGTAAGAATGTTCTTTAACTACTATAGAAACATACAAACCTAGCTAAATTGAACGCGTTCAAGTTTAGATACAAGCTCCTGCTGGACTGTTCCCTTCTATCTGATCATCTATCCTAGTGTTGCTCAGCTTCATCCAGGGTCAACAGAAACTATTCATTTTATGTTTTGCCTAACTGGATTCCATACGATGAGCTGTTGGCATCAAGCTGGCTGATTTCCATTCAGGCTTCAGAGCTGGATTCATTATAAAAAAAGAATATTAAACCTTGGGCAGGCATAATTGGATTTGATTTCAAAATAAGCATTTTTATAAGTAATCATGCTATACTTTCAGGTATTAAATAAAATTCTCCTTCAGATACAATTTTTTCCCAATGTGACACAGACTGCATGTATTTAAAAATTTCCAGTAGCCGTCAAAGTTGCAGAAGTAAAAAAGCTAACAAAACTACAGTTTTTTATGATAAATAAAATTACAAAAAAAAAAATCAGAATTTATCTGCTATGAGTAAAAGTCTCATTGCAAAGAAGAGCTTGAATTACATTGAGGCCAAGGGGTTTTTTAAATTTTATTTTTTAAAAAGGTACGAGGAATGTTTTGGATTTTGTTGTTACAGTATTTACTGCATTGGTTCCTAAGGGGCTGATAATCTTTCACATTCTCAACAAAAAGAATTTTTAAAGTATGACAGAGAGAACGCCTACAACTACTTAAAGCTATTTTATATTTAAAGGCTCTTCTTGATAATGAAAACACACACACAAGATGGATAGTTATTTTAAAAAAGAAAATCAATATCCTTGGGTGAAAAAGGGAAGTCTGTGGCAAATTTCTTGTTTACATTTGTCTTCCAAAAGAGGAAATAGACGAGCAGCTCTTCCAACAATGCTTATTTACGCAAATATTTGAAAAGGGCCAACGGGAGAGAAAGAAAAAAAGGCACCGTAAGTTAGAAGAGGTAGTTCTGTGGGCAAAGGCCAAAGATGAACTAAGGCCATCTAGTAGTTCGCGGTTACATTTCCACCCCCTTTTTAAATCACTGCAAAAGCCTGTACGCGAAGAAGAGGTGGATTTTCTCAGGGGGAGGAAGCAGAGAAGGCGAAGGGCCACCTCCTCCAGCTCCTCGAGACACCGGCGCTTGACCGGGCACCAGGGAGCCACCCATCACACGGCAAGGGCAGAGCACAGGAATACGTGCTGGCAACAAGCCAGCCAAAAGTAAAAAGCCAGGAAGGGCAAGAATATAAATAATTAGGGGAGGGGAAGAAAAAAAAAAAAAAGAGAGAGAAACTTCAAAATAAAATTTACTTGCTATAGTTTGTCACTTCCTAGGTCTTATTCCTGACAAACCACTAGTATAAATTTGCAAAAATGGGAAAGGTGCGTCTCGCCACACCAAAACGGCCAACACATACTGGTTTAGACCACTGAATCCACAAACTGAACAACCAGGCATGAATTTAAGTTTACCCGCTACAGATTTGGAACTATTTAAAAAGCATTAATTGCATTAAATCCTAGAAACATTAAGATACATTTTTAAAGTGTTCTTCACAGGGTGGTCCCTCAGGCTCCTCACAGCAAATTTACGGACCCCTGAAAGCAGGCGGTTGGATCAGATCTCTAATGCAGTATCTTCAAACTTCAGGTTTTATTACCAGCTGCCACTAATCCTGTCTCACAGGCCAATAAAACCAAAGAATGTATCCAAAGAGACACACAATCACGAGCACTAGGAAAGTCATTACACACGTTGGCTCATTAGCAATAAAGAAAAATTAAGAAGGAAAATAAAGAAAAAACCAGCGAAAACCGTATTTTGGACAGCACCCTGCAGTTGCAATCGCTTGATATGATTCTCGTAACAAATCAAACTAAAAAACCCAAACAACTTCAAACAAGAAGTTTAAAGCAACGTTGTCTTTTTAAAGCCCAACTAGTTCTTTTTGCGCCTTATTTCTGATTTTGGTCCACCGTGTCATCTGCATATGTACTTACACAATATGACCCCTTTTGTTATTCAGAAGCAGAAACAAAATGTGCAAAGTTCGGATTTAGTACTTTCTAAACTGGTCACAGCAGAGTAAGCTCAGATGGCGAGTCGACCAGAACATCCGTTGGGAGACAGAGCCACCCCAGAGGCTTTGTGGGCAGAAAATCTTGAGGCAAAGTGATTCATCATGTGTGGCAAGATGACTGTGACATCTACAGATTCTTGCCTTGAGCAGCATGGTACACGCTACAAGGGATCAAGCCTTCTGAAAAGCATCCACGCACATCTCGGAAGCTTCAGTAAAAAGGACATGATTTAAATAACAAAATACTGGGCACTAAAAACGTGTATGTGAATTTGCTTTTTGCAGTGGAAAACTATAAAGTTTCCTTTCAGCAAGTCTGAACCCATGCTTTTGGCCTAACATAGAAATAAGCAAATTTTTTACTAATTTTGCATTCAAACTCGCTCTTTCAGAGTCTAACTGAAGAATGTTTTAACATCTGGCTCATATTCCTTCCTCCAGTGTAACTAAGCCATAGCCTTGCAGGCTTGTTTAGAAGCTGGCCATCAATAAATGATTATTTTTCCACTTTAAAACATATTTTCCTATAGCGGCTTTTGTTATCTTCTTGTCCATTCACCGTAACTTCCAGCTCTTCTACCAGAAGCTCAGAGAACGCATTGCTACACCTCCACTGCCAGGTGAGAACCAACAGTTTTGATCTCGCACATCTAGGGCACAGTAACCTGTCCTGAGAAAGAGAATATTTACTGTATGACACAGTCAGAACCTGCACTTAAAGATCACTTAGAAGATACCAGTTTTGAATGTACAGGCATCTCTCAAACAAGCAAAGAGACCCACACCGGAACAGAAGAAAGACTCCTCTGGCGCAGAGAAAGAACCACAAAAATCCAGAGCAAATGTGAAGAATAATATGCTGTAAATTTCAACAGTCAGGTGTTAACGGCCAAACAAGTACCACACTGTAAGTAACAACAGAGCATAATCACATTTAAAACTTTATTTTCTTTATATTTAAGATGAAGGAAACAAAATGTATCTCTGAAGAGCAACACTTCAGTACAAACCCACAAAAAAAAAGCCTTTCTTAAAACAGTCAAAAAAGTCAACAGACCAAGGAAGACAGACAAGCCAGGTAAAGACAGGAAAAATCCCAGTGTGCAGCTGAGCGAGAGCCTGATGGAAGTGATGGAAGTACTCAGGTGGAACCACGTACCCATTTAGATGGGCGCATTCAAGGGACAAAAATGCAGGTTTAACTGCACAGTAAAACTACAGTAAGATTATAGTCTATAGATTGGAGGACAGATGACTCTGCTGATGATTTTAGTGTAAATTAAAGTTTACTTAATTTTCTACCTCTGACGCTGTGGGATTTTTGGAAGGAAATAAACAGGACCAATGACACAATTGTGTTGCATTAACAAACAAGAAATCAACCTCGAAGTACCATCAAGAAAATAAGAGAGATGAGATAGAAGGGCAGCGGCAACTTGAAAAACACAGCTTGCAGTTCAACAGCGGTGCTGAAATTGCTTATCAAGGGAATAACGATGCTTTAGAGCACAGCTTAAAAGAAGAGGGGGAAAAAAAGTTAGTGGGGCCTGGATAACATTTTCTCCCGATGAATCACTGCCTTTCAACGTGGTGCTTTATCACCACCGGGTCACTGGCGTTGGCAGGATGTCTCTCTCCTGAGCCCAAGCCGTGGCCACGCGGGCACCCACCCCAGAGCCCCCGGAGCTTGGCTCCTTCCCACTGCACAACGGCAGCCCAAAAGAGCCCCCGCAACCCAGTACCTTGAGTTCAACACATCAGCGCTCCAAATTCTCTTCTATGTAGGTAAAACGGACAAATCAATACAGAAAATCTTCTATATTTTAAGAAAGTTGTTGTTTACCTTTACTCTGTTCTAAATACACTGCTGAAAGCCCACTCTTTATTATACATAAGCAAACTATCCTACATAAAATGGTTCCCAACTGGAGAAACACATGGACTTTTTCCTGTTGTCAACAAATCATATTCCTTTTCATAGCTTGCAACTGTGTCGCTGAACCACTGAACGCCAGCAGTATCTCTTCTGCCCCTTCTCCCTTTCCCTCCTGCTCCAACATACCCGAGGAACAGGTTTATACTCCATTCATTTAGCAGCTTTACAAAGTTGTTGGGTTTTTTACCACCTGCCTTTTGAACCACATTTCTAGGAAGATACATTTCTAATGTAATAGCAAAAATATAAATGAAGTAGAGAATATACACATATGTTGGACAAAAATAGCCGTCACAATTGTGCATGTGGCTTAGTGCCAGATAGCTGTCAAACAAAGGAACAAAAATCATACAGTTGTTTGGCACTGAAGGCTGAAATCATTGTGAAACACGCGCTGTTTATAAATTGTCATTGATGGATAAAAGCAAAGAAGAAAAAAATTCAAGGAAATGCAGCCAAGCACCAGGAAGAGAAGCCAGTCATCGCTCCTCCTCCCAGCACACTCAGACATCAAACAAAACCAAACCGCCCCCGACCCACGGCACGCCAGGCAACAACGCAGCGCGGCAAGGTGGACGAGTGACTTCAGCTCCTGCTCTCACCGCTCAACTCAAATACTCCAAAAAGGGATAGATTCAGACATCTGAAAAAAAACCCGCATGTGGATTTCTCTGCTTCGTTATTCCTAAAGTCGTATTTTCAAGACTAGCAACGCCTAGTGACGTTTGCCTTAAGCTTAAAAATATCAATCCCAGACGATGTAAAGAAAAATTGTTTCAGTGACGGTAAAATCTATCGGTAGATCTTTCACCGCAGAAGACAGCACTGCCGAAAATAAAATCCCCTCACCTGTCACTGAGAGGAAAGATTTAAGTTACCTCAGTTAAAAGAATTTCTCCAAGTCCAGCATAAACCAGAATTGCGTCCCAGAAAATAAGCAAGAGCTCCATTTCTGATCTTGCCTATCTGTCCCAACTGCAGTATCTTTCAAACCTGAAGCTGTGTAACAATGCAACCCACCGACACAGAAACAAAATCTCTAAAATTGAAGAAAAACAACTATGTTTTAAAAATAAAATTTTTTGAATAGGTAGAATATTATATGTGTGTAGTGTAATACACATATAACACACACAGGGGCTTCTTCAAACTCCTCTGCAGTTAGGGTGACGTGATCCAAAGATGCTCTACAATATTTCATAAAGCAATGCTGCTTTTCAGATAGGTAAGGGATATTTACAAACGTGGTTCTGTAAGAAAATAATTTTTGTAAATCTCTATTCAAGCAGGTCAATCAGCCTGTAAGTACCTCAGGACTCCAAATAAAGATATAAATAAACTACATCTGAGGTGAGAGTTTGCAATGGACCAGCAGTATGTGAAACAAATAAATGATGTCATAGGAAAGAAATAAATCACGCCAGAAACAGAAGTGTTAGTTACCACAGCAGAATAGTACGGCAAACCTCACTTTGCTCCCACCATGCAGGAGACATAGGTAAAACGGCAGTACCCTGACAAAGAACCGAAGTGTACGCTCTCTCCTGTTTGTGCAGAACTTTTTTTTAAACACGATCGGGATTTATCGGATAGCGTCATGCGTTTGGGAATGCAGTGCAGGCCCCAGGGATCAGCTCTGAAGCTTACAAGAGTGTTAACAAGTCACACATGACTCTCCACTTCCGCTTCCCACGTCCCATTGTAGGAGAGGAAGAAAGGGCAAGATGCCTTATTTGTATTGCGTTTGTGCCCAGAGCATCAGGCTTATTTTAGAGGCCCCTATTACACTGGGAAGTGAACTAAAATTGCGTTACAGTTATTGTGATGATAGTACTCGTTTGGCAGATGGTCTCTACGCTCCCAATTTGAATTTACACAGTTTACATTAGACATTACATATTTTAGTGCACTTGGTTCCCCACTACCTTTAAAGGACCAGACCTCAGCAGTTTTAGGAAAAAACTGTAAAAATCAGTCTCAACTTATTTCAATAGTAATTGCTGTGTTTCTTCCCCATTCCCAGTTTAATGAACCTTTTTTATTTCATCACTGAACTTAAGGCTATTTCTTTTCTTTAAAGGAATCAGTAGTAACAAATACTGACAGTTTCTTTAATCCTGTATGTAACACATCACGTAAAATGATGCATCGGCTCTCTCCTATTTCATCTTCAGATGGGGGACTCCATAAGCATCTTCAAAAAAAAAAAAAACCCCCCACCAAAAAAACCCCCAAACATCACCCTCCCTCCACTAAGCGCCACCCAAGTGAGGCCCCCACCCCTAAGGATAACAGGGTTTCGACTTTGCAACGTGAGCTGGATGCCGAAGAATGACTGCAGAATTTTCAGCTGACTTCCCAATACACACGTACACATTGGAGCGGCAGAAGCCGAACACCCATCTGGAAGCCACAGTGCTGTTTAGCCTCCAGACGAGCATAAAAAGACAGCAACCAAGAAAGCCTTGCAATAAAGCAAGATATTACCATCGCTGAACAGAATGAGTTACCGTTTCTCTGGTCTTTCGCATATTTCCGTTACACAGAAATCCTTCACCCACCATTCAGAAATAAAACTTCGCTACGATATTGGACTCAAGTGAAAGCGTCCAGACGTTATTTTCAAAACCAAGTAAAAAAATTTCTTTTCTTTTCATGATACTTGTTCCATTAATCCACTATATAGCCAAAGCACTGCACACCCACAGCGGCTTACAACACCAGAGAAAATACAGCAGCCACTCAGGCAATTCACAAAAACAATAGCATTAGAGGTTCAACACCTTCCTGCACCAAAAAAATAAAATTACATCTTTTGTAGGCTCATTTGTTCAATTTCATTTGTTTTGCTTTCCCTTTGAGGTGTCTTGTCTATCTAAACAAAGTCAGATTTCCAGATGCAACAAACATTTGACTCGCTAAAGCACAGTCTCCAAAGGAAACTATGAACAACTTCAAGTCATATTAATGCAAATACTATAATGCGCTAAATCACAAAAGCCACTTGTTTTGGCACGAGCAGCCCAGTTACACCATTTTGGTTGATCAGTTCAGAATTTAATCGCTGGATACAGGCTGCTGCATTTATTAAAAACCGGACCGCTAGCAATTGACAGGCTCCAGCTACATGCACGCAAGAACGAAAAAAATTAATGGAATGAAATAGAGATTAAGTAAATGATTTTTATGCACCTGGCGATAAGCAAACATCTTTATTGCAAAACAAAGACAAGCCATGAAAAATTACAAAATTATCTTTTAATCACCAGTGAGCTTTCCACAGCCTCCTATTTGAACAGGATAATAGTTATTATGTAGATCCCAGAGCAACTGCCTCATGGGGAAGTTACGTCCCCAGCATGGGGAAAGCATCACCCCCTCCTCCCTCCTCCCTGGAAAAGAGCTTGGCGCCTTCAGACAGACTGAAATTTAAAATCCTCCAGCTTCACCCAGCTGATCCCATCCACTGGAACACATCTACAAGTGCCCAGGGATGGCAGGAACCACAGGAGAGAAATATGCCCTTTCAGCATTTCACGCACTGATGAGCCTTGTAACAGATAAACATACCCTACAGCAGCTAAACTGACATGTTATAACAAAGAGGAAATGCAAGACTTAAAAATTTCATCAGATTACTATTTATTCTCCTTTTCAGAGGCAGAGTACGCTGTGAATAAATCAACACTCATATGTATCAGACTGCATTAACTAAAAAACAAGCTTTTCAGAACAAATTTTATCAGAACTAAAATACTTCAAAATTTAAAAGCCACAGACTCGCATACTCAAATTCCCAGACTGACAATTCAGAAGTACTTAGTACAACAAAAATTCTGGGTTTTGGCATAAACAAGACTCTGACGAAGGCGGCAACATTTCACCTTCCTCCAATATGATTAAAACTAGGTCCCATTTTCTCTCCCGTTAGCGCCCAGTGCAATCAGCGCTACTGCCCAGGGCCACCAGAAGCGGGAGTTCCGCTTGCGGGACGCGGGGCGGGTTTGCAGGGACCCCCGGGAGCCCTGTGAAGGTACCGGCGGCACCGGTAACACCCGGCGAACAGGCATCAGCAGCTTTTCCGAGTACAACCTTAAATTGTGTTGTCAGATGGATTTTCAAGGACAGATTTCTTCGCTTTCCGACTTGCCAGAAAGCAAGCCATTTTGGGTTTGGGTGGGTTTTTTCGGCCCCCTCAAGCCACAGCTCTGCAGCCTAAGCCTGGCAAGGGCTCCAAGAGCGATTTGGAGACGTGCGCCTTCCCCTTCCCGCGCCGGGGGCTGCCGAGGGAGCGGGCAGCACCTACCTGGCCGAGCCCCAGCTGAGCCCCACCTGAGGAGGGCTGGTGGGGGACCCTCTGCCACAGCTGCCACCGCGGAGGAGGATGAAGGTCCCCGGGGGAGAGGGCAGCAGCGGACAGACACCTGCTACAGCACAGCGTGACAGGGGACGCCAGCTCCCCGCCGCACTCGTAGGAAGCCTTGAGGTATTACTGTGCTTAAAGAAACACTAGGAAAGCTATTCGATTGAAATATTACTGTAAACAGAAGCTTAACGTACACTCTTGTGAGCAAAAACCCAAGGGTAAAAATGCCCTGCACTTAGCACTGTCACTAAATGACTGTGTAATTTAATTTCCCAGAAACCCATTAGCTTTCACAAAAGGAAAATGAAGAGCAGATGAGAGCAATTCTTTGGTGTGAGTGGAATTTATTTAATGTAATACCTGGGGAGAAAAAAAAAAAAAAAAGGAAAAAAAGAAAGATAAATCTGAAACGGTACCAACAGATCCAAAACATCGCGACTCTGGAAAGCGTCAGCCTGCAGCCCAGCGGCTCCGTGCCGACGGCAGCCAGAAGCACGTCGGGGCCCAGGTTTGACAGGTCCGGCTGCCGAGAGCCACCCTCTGCCCAACGGGCGACGCCAGAGCCGGGACAGAGCCAGATGCAGAAACACCCCAGAACAAAAGAACACGTGCACTGCCAGCAGTTTAAAAAAAAAAAAAACCACAAAGGAAAAAAGAAAAAAAAAAGAAAAAAGGAAAAAAGAAAAAGGGGGAAAAAAAAGAAAAAGAAAAAAAAGAAGGGGAATGGGGATGGCCCTCAACTTTTTAATGGAGACTTTATATATTCATATATGAAACAAATTATACACGTAATTATATGGAAGAGAGGAAGAAATCATTGATATTTAACTTGAAACATTACTCCGGGTTTGAAATTTTCATTCTAAACAACAAAATACTACAAAATTCACATTAGGCTTTTAGCCGATCTATATTATTATATAAAAAGTGTCAATCAAGCAATTAAGCACAGTGACATGCCCCAAAAGGAAAATAAAAATTCTTAGAAGGAAATTTAAATGTAAATCTTCCATTTGCCTGATTTATTGCATGCAATGATTTGGAAAAAACCTCATTTAAAAAAAAAAAAAAAAAGCCAATCTGAAGCAAGAAAACATGAAGCTTTCCTGAGGTAAAGCAATGGCAATGCTTACTTTGGGAAAAGCAGCCATGATGTCTTACATATACATGAGTTGGCATCCTGATATTTTTAGCTTCAATAATCAAAACAATAAGTGATTTGATAAAACACAAATGTAACGCTGCGAAACTGTATGATGCCAGTTACTGTAAAGTAAATTTCAAGGAATTTTCCAGCCCAGGAAATTTACAATCAGTGGCTTTGGGTGGCCTCACATCTTCGAGCAGGAGACCCGTACCCCTAAGTATTGCAACTGTGGATGATCTTATACTCACATCTTTTTTACTAAGAAAAGTTTTTCTGAACTCTTAGCTTGCAATAATATTTGACAGATAATTATGCACTATGTGAAGCTTATTAGCTATCCTTTTACAATTTCCTTTCAACTTACTGCCCTATTCCTGTCAAATGAGATCAACTGAAGCACTTGTCATAATCTTTACTGTGCCCCTTATTTTGCCATTTTCTTCTTTTCACTTTTTCCTCTTTCTTCCTAATGAATTCTCTGAAGGATTCAAAATATTCTGTCCCCACCATTCTCCAAGTTAATACCGATGTAACGATGTATAAATTATTTCAGATCAATCTTGCCATTACTCACGTCTCTGGAGATCATTTCCATTGTGATGCCTATTTTATTCCAAGTGTTAAATTAGTAATGATTACACAAGGCAATTCGAGGAAATCTAACTATTACTTTGGACAAATACAAGGTCTGCCAACTCAGGACTTGCATCTGCCCTCTCCCTTCCTCAAAGCTAATTTAAACAAGATTTCTACCAAAAAAATATAACAGCATCATTCTTAACATTTGCCATTTCAGTAACTCTTTACCCTTGCTTGCTTCCTACTATGGCCTTCACCATCACAAAGTCAGTTGATAAGAAGCTCCAGCTCTTCAATTCCAAAATTCTTTTACTGAAGTGCCATTGAGGCAGAAAAACTAGCAGTTTCCCTGAAAATGAGATTCTTAACTGAGACACAATTCAGATGCATGCCTGCTTTTAATTGTATTTTAAGGTTCAAAAGCCTCTCCTTTTACTGAGAACAACCTTTCCCAAATTAAGGTTTAAAAGGCTTACATCACCTGTTCAAGAACAGTATCAATACTGGAAAGCTTACAGAGGCTTCAGCTATTTACCACGTTGCTTCAAAAAACGCCCCTAGCGTTCATCTTTAAAAATACTTACAACCCTATCCAAGCCAACTTGGAGTGCTTAACTTACAAGTCAAACAGCACAGTTAATAACAAAAAATTAGACACAGCAAGTTCACTAATTTGAATTATAAAATCGAATATATGGAGTTCCATCTCAACATGAGGAGAAACTTCTTTACTCTGAGGGTGGCAGAGCACTGGAAGAGGCTGCCCAGAGAGGTGGTGGAGTCTCCAACTCTGGAGACATTCCCAACCCGCCTGGACGCCATCCTGTCCAACCTGCTGTAGGTGGAGCTGCTCTGGCAGGGGGTTGGACCAGATGATCTCCAGAGGTCCCTTCTAACCCTCAACATTCTGTGATTCTGCGAAAGGTGCACTATCAGAAGCACGGCCATTCTTCCCAACCAGGCAACCAAGTCAAGTAAGTGAACAGGAGCTCTAAAACCAAAGGCCCCAATCCAGATATTGATCATTCATTTGTATGATTAAATCACAAAGTGAGTGTTTGGTTTCATAGTAACGTGAAAGACTACCTTTGAAAATTCATGGCATTTGGCCTCAACCCATCAAGCACCTCTCCACTCCTGCTGCCCTTAGCCCCACACCGCCATTCCTACCCAGCGCATCCCTATTAACTGTCTGCTATACTGCTGTAAGCTAGTGAAACACTAATAGAGGGTAAAATAAATGGTGTATACGTACAAAATTTAATTGCAAGCCCAGTTTTGTGAAGCCTGATGACAAACCACCCAAGTGATTCAAGTGCATCAAGTGTAACCGACATTAAAGGAAGACACACAGCAAAAAAACCAACATGTATTACTCTGCTTCCATGAGAGTTATGCCTGGTTCTTTCACCCGTTTATTTCAATCATGACAAGAATCAAACTTACCCTTTATATTCACAGTATAAGAAACTGTATTTTGATTAACAACCTGCATCACTTATAGCTCCCATTACTGTAACAAGTGTCTACTCCCTCCTTCGTAAATACCAGCTGCTGTGTCGTGACTTCCCCGCACTGTCAGTTCCTCCGTGCTCTTAATGCTGCCCAGAAGAAAGTACCCTTTCGGAATAAGCAGGAGTCAGCTCGTTAGGAGGAGAGCACAGCCACCACCCTCCCTAGGATGCTCCCAGAGGTGGGTGCTGCGAGATCAACGGGTGAGACGGAATCCCGTAGTCACTACAACCCTGCAGCCGCCTGCTAGAGCTGGTGAGGAGGGGAGGAAGATGCAAGTGATCTAAAATCCTCCATTCCCATGCATTCAGGGTTTCAAATTATGAGAGTTTCCAGTTAGCTTGGTTGACAGGTCTTCAAACCCTGTGGCTGGCCCAGAACACCCAGAGCTCTAAAACAACCCAATTAAACCGTAAACCAACTAGTTAAAAAAATAACAGCAACACAAGGAAGTATACCTGAAAGAAAACTTGGAAGAATGACCTCTCTCTCTCTCTCCTTCAAGGGACTGATTTCAACATGGCAAGCTTATGTTCAACCACCACCTTCTCATTCACCGTTGCCTAAAGTTTTTAATGACTCTTAATCACGTACAAACCCGTGGAACTGTATTGTACACAGATGATGAGCGTGGAGCACAAAAGTTCTGCCTTTATCCTTGCTACCTCTTGTGGAAAGACAGACACGCGAAAGAACTGAAGTCACCCACTTCAAGTTTTCGAGAAGGATCCGCAAAAACCCCTTTATGCTATATTCAAGAACAACCTCCTTCCTTTCTTCCCGGTAAGCAGAGGTAGAAAAGCTCAGTAGAATGAAGTTCAGGGAACGGTACAAGAGAAGATACGATACCAGGCGCTTGAAGGGTCCTAGCAAAAACTGACCTCTCCTCGCAAGCGCGGAGTACTGAAAGGCAGTATAACTACACAGAAAGGAATCCTGGCTCTTTGTGAAGTTTTCTAGAATGTAATTAAACCAGAAAATGTTGAATAAGCAAAGATTATCAAGTCTAAACGAAGCTACAATACCACCAATATATCTTAGCCTAATTTTCTACATATCTCTATGGATACTAACAGACCATGCTGGTGCCAAGAGGATTCAGTGGTTTTACTTAAAATACAAGCAATGGCCCTTCTTTTTTTATACTAACAAATCAACAGGATAATTCTGGAATTCATTAGTGAAGAACACTAACCAATCCGACATAATAGCTTTACTTCCTCTGCAAAACACTTCAAAAAATATCTAAATGAATATGGAAATGCATCTTTCTGTGGCAAATTGTTCATTATTGAATCATTATCAACTCTTGTTAGACAAAATTTCTCTCTTTTGCAATGTACAAGATCATTAAAATGTTTGAGAGCTCCATCATGAAAGACAGTGGCACTTTATAATCCGCTATCTCTTCAGGCAAATATGCTTACGGCTGAACATAATACACAAAATAACAACATCCCCTTGACACACAATTCTTTCTTTTAATGGTGCTCTTAAGAGTTGACAGCAATGGTGAAATATGTTGTTGCTCTTTTTTTTTTTTTAACAGTTTTTAACTATTTCAGAGATATATTTCAGGCATGATAAAATGTTGGGAAGGGATGTGTTTCATGAATTTTCAGCAGGGAACCCTAAGGGCTCCATCACTCCCATTAGCCTACTGAGATATTTCCTATAAGCTCATCACGTGCGTGTTCTCGGCCGCCACCTCCTTTTAACCTCTGAAGATCACAGAATAATCAATCAATGCATTAAGTATCGTCCACGGTAACTAATAAAATGGATGTTTTCATTCTGTTTATGGGAACACATCCCCAATTTGATATTAAACTTTATAAGATTTTTGTCTAAAAAACTTCAGTAATCTCATTTTTCTTTTCAATAACAGACAAAAAAACCCCAGAGATAGTGGTACTACACAGAAAACTACTACTCAGTAGGTTTTTTTGTAGCTTTTATCATTCCTCTCTCCAAACTTTCAGCATCAACTTAAGACATGCTCCAAAAATTTACCGTGTGTCAGTATAATCTACAAAGCTGCATCCTATACTGTAACATAATTAAAATGAATAGAATTTTTTGTTATGCCAAACCAAAAACCACAGGTGGAATACTTTTAAAAGCATACTTTTAGAGTTTTGAGGTGTACATTTCTTAGAGATATATACTGAAAGCTTTCTATAATTCTTTGCTGCATATAGAAGGAAATGAAGTCCTATTGCTCCAACAAAATAAAATCCGTCAGAACCGTTAGCCATGAAGCATTACGAAACTATTTCGGTTCACAGCTGCTTTGGGTATGTGACTGACGCATACACATCTTGCAATTCATTACTTCTTGCTACAAAACAATCTCAATGGAGGAATCTTCTCAAATCTGTATTAATGATGTAATTCTGTTATGTCTAATAGAATCACCTAGCCATCTCTTCAATAAAACTGGAAAAGATACAGTTGCACCAATTATTTTCTTCATATATTTAAAGGCACACATTGTTTAGAAACTGGATGGCTCAAAATAGTTTGCCTTTGGTAATACAAATTAAAAAAAAAAAAATATCAAACTTTGCTATGTATGTTTGTAAGATAAAATCAGCATCAGCTACAAAGCCTAGAGCCATTCCATACGTGCTACCAACCAAAATACTGGAGAAGAAACTGAACTAACTTGTCTTTTTAGTCTCCTGCATTTAAAAAAGACAACACATTTGAAAGAGTATTGGGAGGAAGCTCTACTCTATCAAAATAACTAAGGGAAACTACATTTTAGCTTTATATAAGTATCATTGACCAATTGACATGTCATCTCTCTAAACAAAGACAACAGAGATGGTAAATTTAAAATTACGTATTTTGAGATTTATATACGAAGGTTTAAATGGAATTCTGGTTTCAGCAATAGCTGTGCTTTGTCTGCCTCTATTTCAGAGAAAATTAAAGTAGTAAACAAAGACTGAGCGAAGTAGAAAGATTTTCAAAAGAAATTGCAGACCACCAGGATTTGGATTTAGGTAATCCACTTAGATTACCATGGCTCTGTCTTAAAAGGACAATACTGAGATCACAAAATAGGTCATGTCTACAACACACAGAATACGTAAGCGAAACAATGTCAATTGTATAAATTCAGAATAAACAGAGTCATTCCTAAGTTTAAGGTACAATGAAAAAAATTGTCACAAGACAACGTATTGCCAAACCATTAAATATTTTGAAATAAATTTTATGCTCCAAACTGGAATAGAGAGAAGACGAGTTTCAAACAATGCCATCACCACATTCACATGTTTCAGATAACACAAAAACCCAGACAACGAAGAAAAAGCTTTCAATACCTAAGCCCACAATATAATTTTTCCAGTTTCAAAAGCAGAAAATGTTGGACACACACAGGCCTGTAAGCAGTAACAACAACTGCCTAGGAAAATAGGAGTTTGCGTCTATTTCTTTGAAGTGACAATGTTTCTAATACAACAAATACCAAAGAAATTAGAAAATTAAAAATAAGAGGCAAGCCCTCAAACTACTAACTGAAGAAAAGCCTAAAGTAAATCGGTAGGTAGTTCAGGAATAGGTAAGTGTTAGAAAAATAATTACTATTTTTTAAAAATGCACAAATTAGGAGTTGCTACAGATGTCTTCCTTCTCAGCAAAAGTTAAGGAAAAGTCAGCTTTAAAATAATGTAGAATTTTCAAGAGAAAGGTAAAAATCAAATGAGAATATATCAGCTTTCTAGGTTCCTTCTTCTAAAGAGTCCCGAACTGTGGCCTTCATGGGAAATTTGCTGAGTGTAAAAAGATTTCAGGAGGTAAGTCAGTGCTGCTACAAGAAACAGAGCAACTTCCAGATGCTTGACATGTCAGGCCTAGACAAGGGAATGAAAAATGTCTCTTTCTGACCAAAGAGGCTTTGAGGGGATACTCGTAAAGAATTACCTACTTACCCATCAGATTTGAGTTCATGAAAGGTGTCGGGGACAATCCTTCATGGGGCCCTAATCGACTGTCATTCAAGTGATCACTGTAATGAGGACTGTCTGCAAAACCCTAGAGAAAAAAAAGACCAGAGTATTAAACAGATTATTTGGCAGCCCTGCTAATTGAGTGTAATGACACTTTCCTAATTAAATGTGCAGAGTCACAATTGGTCATTAATCACAAAAGTTGGCTTTTGGATCTATCTCACAGAAATTACTCCCTGCCCACATTTTACTTTCTCTCCCTTCGCCGCCCCCCCCATCAAAAAGAAACCACATAATTTCTTAATAAGCTGCATCCTTATGAACATTTCTAAAAATCTATTAATACTGAGATATTTTGATATTTGAATTCTCTTAGTGTTAAGTTGCTAACCACAGAGAGTAAAATCAGTCTGAAGAAGTTGCAAGTGATTTTTTTTTTCCCCCTGCTAAGGTTTCTGTTGCATTAATAAAACAACTCAGTAAAAAGGTTGGGAAGAACCACTGACATGAGGAAAAGAACATTAGTGCAAATGAGAAGAAGAAATTCCATTTCCCCTTGCAGTCTGCCATTAATGTTAGAGATTAACAGGCATTTTGACACTATCGCATTACTAAGCAGCATAGCTGACAAAAGGTTTATTTCCAAATAGTGATTAAACAAACAACTTTGTCACCCGATTTGCAAACAAACACTCAAACTGAAATACTGGTTAGTGCTTTTCCAGCATTAGTTATGGCCAACAGAGCAGGCTGGGAGTTACCCTTACACGGTCAGGAAACACCGGCTCGTTGAAAGCTTGAGCCAAAGGTATAGAGACAGAGAACACAGAAGCACAGAACTTAAAATTCTCTTTTGCACGTTTCAAAACGTAGGAAAAGGTACGAATATGGCATTTGCCATTCAGAATGATCAGATGTGCGGCGAATCGCTTATTCTGTACCAAAACATGACAGCTTTGGCGCTCAAAGTTACACCTCCTTTGCCGCCAAAGTTTTGAAAAACATTTTGTAAACCCTACAATTCCCACCTCCTCGCTTCTCGAAGCCTGAGAACCCCAAGCCTAAGGGTTTCTCGCTTCTCTAAGCCTAAGAGAACCCGAAAGCTCAGGCCTAATTAAGGGAGGGGGGGGAAATTGTTCACAGCTACCAGAAACAATCCCCAGTGCCCTGGGACTATAAAATCATCAATCACTGAACATTTATCATTTTCTCAGGCTGCAGGCTCACGTTCAAGACAACTTTAATGGGGCTGAAACAGGCCCGACGCTCTTTGCCGGCGTGCTGTCAGCTCGACCAAAGGGCTAAAGAACTGTCAAGTCGCTGCCGCTGCTTACAGATGCGTGTCACAACTCTTGCTGCTAGTTGGCTTTAAAAGTAATCTTCCGGGAGCCCCAACTCCCCCATGAATCTCTGGCTGACTTTATCTACTTCGGAATCAGCGATACACATGTGATAGGCATCCAGAAACAATCTTAGTGACATTTACAACTTGGTTATGACCACAAGGGTGTCCTCTGGTAACCATGACCTAGCCCCGTCTGTCAGACAAGCAGCGTGTAGCAGCAGCTGCCGAGGAAACGCAGCGGCTCCTAGCTAAGGTCACCACATGTGGTTTATTTTTATGCTGAAATGAAACAAAAAAAAAAATCAAATCAGCTGAATAGACACACACAAATTTGCAGATAGAGGACCAAAAAAATAAAGCTTCTAAGTAGGTAGCCTCCTATTTGGCTCTCAGCTTCTACTCGTTATTGTGGGGTTTTAAAACCTTTTTCCTTAAGACAATACTTCAATTATATTTTCTTTTTTAAAAAAATAAAGAAACTAAGAAGGACACCATCAGTGATAAAAGAGAATCCGTACCTCAGACATTCAAAAAGTGGTACCTAGATGACCCTGGAAGCCAGAATCTTCAAACAATCTTTATTTACAAAGTAAATAATAAAACTACTGAAAACATAACAGGGGTAACACTCATTTCATTCACGGTTACACATCATGCAACACAATCCACCTAATGCACAGGATGAATAATGCTCCTCCCCAAGCTGACATTCCATATTCCCTGCCAAAACAGAGGAACTGGAGACCTGCAGGGAGGGGGGGAAGTTCACACAGAAAGAAATGTTCTCCCTTCTGCCGTCAGAGCACCTTCAAATAATCCTTTACATCATCTTCTTTCCATATACCCACTCAGTTTCCCAGAACACGCCTGCATCCAATTACCACAGCAAAGTTAGATTTCTACACCGCTAGACTAACCAACTACTTTATCCATCTGAAAAATGCTCCAAGAAGTCCTTCCCAACACTAATGCCACAGAAAACAGAACGTTTACCATATGGGGGAGGAAATGTACTAAAGGCATATGCAAGCATTTCAAATAGGATTGTTTTTTCTGTAGTAAAATTCAATTTGTAACTAAAATTAATTGCATCAGAGGTTTCATTCTTTGTCGTGCGTTACAGAACTTAGCCTTGTGCGAAGTGTTAACCTCTCTCAGCCTTCAACTACAGTGGACCTACGTAAAGAGGTCTTAACTTGGCCACCATCCTTGATCCCAGTTATCCAGGGTCTTAGTGATGAGTTACGGGTTATTAGCTCAAGCAGCAGAGTTTGGGACTAGAAACCCCTGCGCTGAGTCCCACATATATCCTACCCACACTGCATGAATACAAAATGACCACAATCACACGCAGTGTTGATTTAACAAACAACTTCTGCACTTCACAAAAGCAAATTAAGCAAAAATCAGAAGAGCTCCAAGGACAATGATTTAAATTACACGGAGTTATTTCAGAGCATTCTTCACAGTTAAGCTGTACTTCAAATAAAATTGCATTCCAGATACCATTCCTTGCTTTTACATCTGTATTGTTAACTTACATAATAAACAGCATAACGTTCTACTGGGAAGAGCTGTAATCAGTCATAGATGAAAATCTTAGAAGCTTCCAAAGCTTCTGAAAAGCTACTGGAAGCTTCTAGTCACATAATCAAGGCTTTAAAAAAAAAATGTATTTTACAAATCTGATAGTGCAAATTGACAACACATGTTTACTGCTTAAAGAAAAACACAGTTGAGAGCCTTAAAAAGTCTGTCTGCAACACAAATAAAGGACAGTGCTTTATTAAAAGCTACATCCCACCCGTGTGACACCGTAACAAAGAGAAAACACCATCAGCGGGCATCTGAACTCATCCCTCGTGGCAACAGCAACAGAACCAGGGGAGATACATAAAAATTTCTATAGGAGCCCCTTTTCAAATCTACGTTTTAAAGAAGACTCAATAATACACACTACCAAATTTCAATCTTTCGTTCTGAGAAAGGAAGAAAATTTCAGTTCACAGCAATTTTGAACCCTGCTCTCTGAAAGGGGCCTCACGTGATCGCAGCTAGATGGATACAGGCTGCAAGCAGGAACAGCGGCGAATTAGTTACGCCAAAAGCTGTTCTCCCCCTTGGGAAGAACTATTCAACAACGCGCACTCCGACCCGGCTCCACCGGAAGAGGCTGGCGATGTCATTCCTTGGACCACAGGTGGGCTCCCAAGCCCGTCGGAGGACTGGTACCTCCTGGCGCCTGCGAGGGAAGCGCGATAGAGCCAGGCTGGAAGGAGACGCTCCCCACTGAGCCCACGTCCCCATCTCTGCCACCTTTGCTCCCCAGCGCGCGTACCAATGGATCAGCACCCGGAGTGCACAGTTTGAGGATTTCACAAACAACTGGCAAAAAGCCTGCAAAGCAGGAGTTACTGGACAAATTTATCTCCTGTTCCGAGCACCCTTATTCTGAAGGGACTGCAGATAGCTCGGGGCATTTTTTGTTTACAGACGGAAAACTGGTTTTGAATATGATTAGATGCCATAGCTGTAAACTCAAAACCTACTTGTTTGTTCTAACCTCTTACATAGCTACTACCAAAGCAAGCTTTAACCTTCCCAAAGGAAGGCAAAACCTTTATTTCTGTATTGTTGTAGCCCCAATAAAGGCTCATGGGGGCTAACTGTTCCCTTACAGCATCTTGTAATGTTGTCACTGTTCATTTGGAAGAGGCCTCTCCCTGCATTTCAGTCTCACTGCCTGCCTGTGATCAGAAATAGACACATCTACAAATAAAATCAACGAGCATTGTCTACCAATAATACCTGTCCTGAAATGCAGCTGCAAGACTACTACTAATTAGCCCTGCAATTCAACTGAGTAGGTGAAGGCACTCTCAACATTGAATGCTCCAACATTTCGTTCATTTTTCAGATATTTCATTGGATTAGAGTGATGTTCTCTAATAATTCCAACAAATCAAGTCCATCAATTAAAAAAAGAAACAAATATCAACAGTTACAACAGTTTCCATTCCCACCTCTTGTGTGCATGACGCCTCAAGTGGCCCAATAATTTAGGCTTTACCTATATCAGGAGGATTTTCCATGTGCAGGTATGCTAACACAGCTAAACCAATTAAAACTTTGAGACTATTTACAAAATCCTAAATAGTTGTAAACAGGACACCTGAAAACTATCTTACAGAATGTATTGTTTTTAGAAGACCCAGAAGAGGAAATGGAAAAAAAACCCGGAGAAAACACACTCCTTACTAGGCATGTTTATCCTACCAAACCATAAGGGAAGGCCTGACACAATGAGTTTATGCCCCATTTTACAAAATAAAATGGTAATTAACCTCCTAAAACTCAATGCCTTTCAATGACCATTAAAGTGCTGACATTTCAGTGTAAGCCAAAGGCAGAACTCACCTAAGAACAAGCCAAAAAGCCTCCGCGGCTCACTGTTCCTACCCCTGCTCATTACAGCGCTTCCAGGGCTGAATCCAGAGGGTTCATCCTCTCCCTTTTGCTTTGCTTCAAAAACATAAAACTATTGTCCCTTAGTAATTATTTTCTGAAGTCACACCGGGATTTGTCCATGCATAAGCAAAACTCTACTCCTGACCCGCTCGGGTTTTGAATTTTTTGGTTTTGTTTTTAAACAAGCACAACATCCTATTTCTACTTCAGGGTGAAACTGGGAAAATGAGGGAGACCCGTAACTACGTGGCTCACGATGTTCCCATGCACTTACTGACTTCGTGGAATAGTTTCTTGCCGTACAGTTAACTACTCCATAGCATTTGATTTGCTCAAGTCCAGGAAACCAGAGAGCAGGCTATTTTTTTGTCTCTCTTCCCTAATCCCCAAGGCCTCTCCTACACAAGTCCCTGGGAACAGACCAAAACCAGACCCAGTCGTGGCTCATAACCAAGCTGCCAGATCAGTAAGTGGGTATTTGCATTTTAGCAACTTAGTATATCCTCAGTTATCTCCTCTAAACTTAAGACATTAAAACTCCACTAAAGTGAATAGTTGACTTCACAGTTTGACGTGGCTACAGGCCAAAAGATTCCTTGAGTTTTATAGTTTGGCTGACCTTAGCTAACAAATATTAATTGTTTAAAACTCAGGAATAGTGAGGTCCCTTCCAAGCTAAATTTGGCTATGATCCTATGATTCAGGCAGCAGTCACCTAAATGACTAATGTGTAAATGAACAACAGTAGATCTACTGATGAAATCCACTTTATTTTGGATTATCTGCCTCTCCAAACTAATCCGAGAGTTCTAAAGACAAACAGGAGGGAAAAACCAAGGGTGGGGAAGTGGGGAGAGAAAGCAAGATGCAGAGACAGGGAGAGACGGCTGGACAGACCCAGAGAGACAGACTTCACCCGGAACGTGGTGGTGAGTCACTGACTGAAGATTAGACAAGAGGCTCTGGGCAATAGCCATACCAAGGTGTCCCAGGTAATTTAGAAGATTATGGATTATGCGATCACGTATGTTTCCAGAAATAAGCAACCATTTTGTTTTGAAAAGAGTATTTTCAGTCATCGAATCTCCATCTTTCTCAAGGGCTCCTAGAGGAAAGACTACAGAGCCTAAACCTGGCTGGGTCTGCTGAACACACAGGTGAGGAAGAGCCTTGCAAAAATGAAGGTAAGAGAAAAATAAATCCAGAGAAGAGCGCTCTTCCTTTTTGCCTTGAGGATGACCTGTGCTGTCTTCAGTTATCTCAGCCAACCACCACGAAACATCACAGTATCACAGATCATGGTCCAACTCCATTTAAATCACTAACAGTCTCGCAGCAAACAATTAGTCGGGAACAATGTTGTTTCCAAACAGTGACCAAAATAATTTTGCAAAGTATTCACCTGAGAAGAACAGGGAAAGACACAGCACAACAGCAACATGTATACATTCCCAAGTATACTTCCGACAAACAAGTACTGAAGAAGCACAAAGATCCACATGGCCATATTTTAAGAGGTCAGTCTATCATTCTTAAATAAAATACTTCATGGAATTTGAATAGTTTTATGTCTGAAAACATAGAACCTCCAATCAGCTGCAAGAGCGATACAAGTTAAGTCTGAAAAATTACTTTCAAGTTAGTTATCCACAAACTATTCACTCAGATGTTGCAATTGCCAACTATACTTGACCGTATTTTGTAATTCTATGGAACAAAGAGATGTGCACAGAGACTTTTCTGTGAGGGAACAGGCAATTACAGGATAAGTTAATTCACGGGTGAACATAATTAATCAACAATGTATAAGCCTCCTATGCAACCAAAAAAAAAAAAATCCAACCAACTGGCATTATGATCAAAAACTGAAACAAAAAGTAGCTTCTTCAATATTTAAATCTTTTCTAACACAACCAATAATAAACGCATCCAGCAAGCAACCTGCTTTTCCGTGGCATAAGAGCCCCAGCATCTTCCATAAGCACAACATGCAGGTCAAACATAAAATTGCCTGAACTTTCCAAAAAAGAGAAAACGCCGGGGGGAACCGGAGCAGATGGACAACGATGGGAGACTCCGCACACTCCTTCGGCCAGTTCATCTGTATTGCTGCCTGTTGCCTGCTACAGCCCAAAAGCCAAGAGACCAAGCTGAAGACCCGTCTGACGTGCAGGAAACAAAGACCTCTCTCCTCTGCAGGCTCCCTGCGCGCCATCTCCCAGCCTGCTGAGAACAGGCAGTGGTACTTCAACCCCACCTCTACTGCACGAGAAACTTGTTCTAATACTTAATAAACAGAGAAACAAATGCAGCTAGCTGATGGAGATACCCAACTGCACCAGAAATGGGGAGCTGTACACCTTCTAGCTTTAGTTCTGATTCCCTTTCACTATCAGCAAGTTTCAACTTTCCACTCCAATATCCTAAAGACGGAAACGTAGCTTTATACATTACTTGGTCACCTGCTACACGGTGTGGGGGGAAAAAGCAGATAACACTATTGCAGATTTCAGGTATTATTGGGAAAAGTCAAGAGAGCTTTCACAAGTACCCTCCACGCATCACCATAAGTTACTTGCTTTGTAACAGAGCTCTAAAAATATTCATTAGCTTATTTCCTCATATCTAGTTGAAACAGATGAAAGCTATGTGTGCAGGAATGGAATATGAGAACAACTGAAAACATGGTTTGTTTATTTTTTAACCCGGTAGAACTTTGGAAGGGGGACATAACACATTGAGGAAGGAATCTGTTTTGAAATAATCGGTTTTCTCCAGTTCTAAATCCATCTTCTGGAAGGTTAACTTAGTGAATGATGAATCTGATTTTAAACTGCTAAACTCAATGGCCAATTACACCTCTCTAAACTCTTGTGAGACAAGTATCAACATAATACGTAACAGGACAACTTCCTGGCAGCATGGAAAACCAATTTGTGAACAGATTCCAATGCTAATTTCAATACGATAGGTAGTTGCAGTCAAAAAAAAAAAAAAAAAAAACACCACCACAACACACCACCAAACCAAGAAAAACCCCACTTCTCCGATTCAGTTCATATGACTGAGACCAGATTTGTCTAGCTCTTGTCTAAGCTACAAACCAGGAAATAAAATAATACAAGTATACCCAACTGAAAAGTGATGCCTATAAATCAAATTGCAAAGTAAGCTGCATTTGTGAAAGTGTCCTGTGCACTGAATATGGGCTGTTTAATTTTGCCTTTAATTTCACACTGAATCATCTGCTTAATTATAGAATACATCAGGAAAAGCAACTATCCAGCAGAAGAACCACCAATCTCCCTCCCCCGCCAAAAAAAACCCAAAACCAACAGAGGACAAAAAGGACACAAATATAACAGACTGGGTAACACTTACTGTATTTCTGTGTCCCTCTTGTCTTGTTTTGCTATTTAACAGCTTCCTTTCTTGTTATGTACCTGAGGTTAAGAGGTATAAAATACTATTTCAAAACCTGCTATCTCATTACTATTGTTTGACTTCTTTGTAAATTAAATGTACTACTGGTGGTGGGAGGGGAAAGAATAGTTCGGGCATATAGTATTTTGGGTTCTAACTCATGTCTGAGTACTTTACGTACAATAGAGGGCACAATCTGTTGACGGATCCTACGAAACCATCTAAATCTAGCAGGGGTGTCTTCATCAGTTCAACTCTGGCTTCAAATAAATCTATGGCAGAGGCACGTAAAGGAAAAGCAGGATAAACTGCACACTCAGTATTGGAGCTAGAGTCTATGTTACGTCAGGTCAAAACGTACGCTCACAGCTTTTACTGCAATATACATGCTGGAAGATACTTAAAACACCCACAGTTCAGATTTTGGAAGAAAAATACCCCAGCTAATTTATGCTAAATTTTTAACAGTTAAAATTATTATGTGTGTATATATAAAAAGGCTATCCAGCGAGGAAACTGATTACAGAAAATATTTTTAAATTTGCTTGATCTGGAGACAGCAATCTTAACAGATGAAAAACTAACTTGCTCCTTTTATTGCAAAGAACATGTTACAACAAAATCAAACAGGGAAAGAAAACCTCACAGAGCATTATTCTTCATCGAATACAAGCAATCACTAGCCCACCCCAATAAAAAGTATGGTAGAAAAACGTTTGATTGAAAGTCAATGTTCATCCCCAAAAAAGTTATTATGCCAATTTATTGCTAGGTTATAAGTATAAATTACAACTCCCAAATAAAGTGGGAAAGCTAAAAAGTTCAGAAGTCTCTCACAACCGAAGACAAAACTTCCAAGTGCCATAGGGCCTTGTATTACTACTGTGCAGAAAACATGTTAGTGACTTGGGTCACGTAACTCAGAATTTGCTTCAAAGAGCTCAGCAGAGCAAGGCTTTCAAAAAGCAGCTTTACAGCCCTCCCCAACATGCGCCAAGAGCCAGCTACCCTTGAACGCAAGGGATTCCCAACACACACAAAAAATAGCTCTAGCTCTAGATCACTCAGATAAGCAGGGACTTGCATACATTAACCAGAAAATATTCACGGAAAACCCACTCCTGGTCCACACATAGAAGTAACAGCAAGATTGGCGAGTTGGAAGAAAAACAAGCACCACAACAGACGGAAAAGTCTGACACAGTATTGTATATGGACTTCAGTCTAATCATTCAAGAATACGGGCTACCATCAGCACTTCGTAGAATTCCACTGACTTGCTAATTACCATTCCTGAATTATTCCTCTAAAACACAAAGCTTTCCTACTCCCCCGCCCCGATGTATTTTCAAATGATTCATTTTTCTAACAGAACATTTGGCCTATGCAGAAGAGATTTGCCCACAGAAGTCACTAACGTCTCAGTTTGTACCTTTGCACAAATTTAAGATCATCACAGCCAATTCCAATACAAACACCCACCGCTCCTTCAGTGTTAGAACGCTATTTAACATTATCAGGTAATGAAAAAACAAGGCTCTTCTGTAAGATTTTCTCAAGCCTGCAGTGATTCTCAGCCATCACTGCTAGTTCAAAACACGACTGAAATAAGAGTATTTTAGCTTCTCATAAGGTATTACCAGAGACTCTTAAAATAAACTACTATGTGATATGAGAGAACGACCTTCTGTGAATTAATTACGGATCAAAAGACTAAAATACATAAACAAACCCCACACCCCAAGCACAGAATATACATCTAATTTTCAAAGTGAAAAGAAGTTACCAGTGTGTTTTCTCCACCTCCCCAAAAAACTGTACTCAGATCAACGTTCTTCAACAATTCCATGAGTAAGTCAGAAACAGTGGGTGAACAAAAACATAGTAAAGTTTGCTGTTAACAAAACACATTTTAAAATAATCCCAGCTAGTGCAGAGTTGCAAAGCAAGTTCTTCATGAAATTGGCAATAAAACAGCAGATAAAATTTGGTGTAAATAAATACAAGAGAAACATGTTAAAAAAATAACTCATCATAACAACTTGGTTACTACTGTTTCTTAAAAAACGGTAAAAAATACCATTTTTCTACACAGTTTTTGAAACAATATCACTTCAGAGCTCAGAGACATTCCAAGAATGCTCGACAGTAATGAGTAAGAAAGGAAGAGAGAATGGAAGTACCATCATGTCATGCAGAAATTGGCGGTATACCCTCAATCTTGACTAGTGCATGCAGCCATAACCACCCTAACTTCAGTTACATAGAAGAAGCAAAAAGATTTGGAGAACAGCACCAAGACCTAACCACGGGTTAGGAGAAGTTATTATACCAGCAGAGACCAAGAGATTAAAACTCCTCAATTTGGCTGAGGAGAGACAATACGAGTGACATGTAAATAACAATATTGGGGGGGAAGGGATGTTCGGCGTTTAAAAAAATTATGAAGTACATCAGTAATAACCGATCATTACTATTCAGAACACAGGAACAAGTTGGAAATCAGTTAAATCACTTAAGACAAACACATCAATATTTTTGTCATAAAACAATTGTAATTACTGCCAAAACTGTAATCAAAGCCAGAAAAATTCACAACTTGCAGAGAATGAGTCCACCAATGGCTGTAAGAACAATGTCCAAAAGGTCAGCTCTGTCTAGGAAGTCCCCTAAGCCCCTAAGTGCTGGGCTTTGCTGGAGGAGTATGACTACAGGTGGCAAATAATTTTCCCTGTATTTCCACTTTTTCCTTAAGCATCATTGCTGAACACAATCAGACCACCTATACTGACATGAACAGACCTTCAGCAGGAGTCGGGAAAGGAGGATCTCCTTTGTCAGACTCCCACCATCTTATTTAATTAACCTTTAACAGGTATGTACTTAGCTATCACCAAATTCCCATTCTATTTAATTGAAAATTGCTTTATATGCCTTTGGAAATTCCAGTCAATACTGGGCCAACAGTTTACATTCTTAAATAATTTGGTCACTGTCTTGTGACCTATAAAGGAAAACTCTAGTAGTAGGCTGCAGGCAGATAACTGGGGGGAAAAAAAAAATTTAAAAAAAAAATCACACACAACAGAAAAAGAGTAAGTGGTACCTCTTGAGGTTTCAACTTTTCTATGTCTGTGGATAGGTCTGAGTTTTTTCCATGAAGACTGCCATTCTCCTGTAAACAGGCAAGTAGTAAGAACAATTAGGACAAGAATAACATTCTATATTGAAATTACAAGGGAAAAGCACTGGATTTTGAAGTTAAAGTTGAACATGTAAGACAATTATCATTTATTCAAACTCTGTATGTTAATCACCACAAGGAATAACCTAGGAATGTAAAAGAATGTATCATTAGCCCTGCTTTTAAGAGACTCTGAGCGGTAGTTGTACAACACAGACCCACACACTCATTTTAGCTCATCCTCAGAGTGATCTGATCTGGCAGCCAGAACTTATCTTTATTCAAAATTCTGAACCACTAGTGTAATGTGCCTCATTAGTTGAAAGAAAACCAAAAAATAAAGACCATACATCTTACTCAAAATTTATGCACGCAAACTTCATTTAGATTGGTAAATGAAGTCCAGAGCTTTTTCAGTGATTTCAAGCAGAAGAGAACTTCCTTTGTTCTACTTTTTGCAGAAGAACAGGGCCATGGGATTAATTCGTTTGTGCCTCTTAGCCATTACCAATTTTATTTACAGACAGTATATATTTCTAGCATTCATCACTTTTTGGGGGGAAAACACAGGAATGGAGCTTTCCTGTGAAAGGAATTGAGTTTTCTTTAAAAGAAAACTGTTGTCATTTAAATGACACCCCAGACAACCATTCTACTTCTACAGAAAGTTGGGGGTTTTTTCCCCCCCTCCCACCGTCAAACTCTTTAGGTGTGTGGAAGGCCTGGGCAGAGATCTCCATGCATTAGCCAAGCCCTCCGCGTTCCTTTGCACAGCCACTTCCCATCGATTCTGTGGGATCTGTTCCAGCCCCCTGGGGGTTTCCTTACTGCCCCGCACATGAAGATGTTACACTGCCTAAACCCACAGAGATGCTGAGGTTTTGTCATCTTTCAAAGCCGAGCGCCAGAGGCTGACAGCCCCCGAGCCAACCCAACCCAACCCAACCCAACCCAACCCAGCCACGCCAGGCTCTCGGGAAACCTGCACCTCCCGGCACGCGCTGCCTGGCCAGCCATCCCATCGGGAGCTGCCGCCGTACCAAAGCCGTACCAAAGCGACTGCGGAGCCAACAGCTCACGGCTAAGCTGACCCCACAGAGAAATCTCATGAACAGTCTAAGGTCACGTTCTGTGCTAACACGAGACTTGCTCTTAAATGCGTATCATTTAGCAGATCTTCCAAACAGCAAGTTAGTATAGAAATATATTTGAAAAGATACCCAACTTACAATGATCTTTCACTAGAATTTAGGATTATTGGGGGTTTCCCCCCCTTAATTTCTGCTGCCTTTAGCCAAAAAAACCCCTCAAATCCTATCAAAGTGAAGAAAACTTTACCACCTCAACACTACAGGAACAAATGAATTATTTTTTTTTTTTAAAAGAGAAGGCAAAACATACAAAACACTGTTTTGGGAGACAGGTGGGCCTAATTGTTTCATTTTTAGTTTGTAAATCAAGAGCGTTTGTATGCAAAGTATTTAGTCTTCTCCTGTTCTAAATTTTATACTGATGTACACAATGCTGTGCTATAAAATCATAAAATTCACCCACAAATACAAATAGGGAAATAAATCTACAGCATTAACTACCAATTCCCTAATTAAACAGACTTTATAATGTATTCAGGTTGAATTAAGAAAGACGTATTGAAACAGTATGCTCCAGTTTAAACAAAAATTAACATATTTTCTTTAAAAAACCCAACATCAAAAAAAATCATCACAAGCTGTAAATAACTGGTGCTTCAGAATGAACTCTCAGTATCATCTCAAATTACTAGCATGCAAGAGAAAAATCCTCTGCACTTAGCCAGCAGAGGAAGAAATACTTCACTAACATTCCCGGGATAGATTCCATCAACTCTTCGCAATATATTCAGTTTGGCTGGAGTTTAACCAACTGGCTTTAACTGAAACTGTCCTAATATAAATTATGATTCAGCAAGAATTGTTTGCTGGGAGGATAATTCCTCCACCCCCCCCTTTTTTTTTTTCTTTCTGTCTCACTCCCCTCCCTTTTTTCTTTTAAATATAATAGTTTAAGTCCAAGTTACAGTTGCTGGGGAGGAGAGGGACACCTGACACGGGTAAGAGTTTAACATCTTTTTCCTGAAGCCTTCCATAGGGCTTTCAAGATAAACCCACATTTACATTTGCTTTACTTAATGATACACCCAAATAGCACCAATCTCTTCCTAACTGCTTCTAACTGCTGGGATACTCTGTCAGAACACTAACATCTACCTCTACTACCAACTTGACGGTGTAACGGTGTAATTTGTGAAGGGTTTGACTCTTGACCGGTGTTTAAAATTTCCTAGTCATGATCTTCAGCTATAATAAATAAATAACCAACCAAACACAAACGAACAAAAAGACCAACACAGCACGCACCCTGACTTTATATTACTGGAATGTTGGCTGGCTGATCCTCTAACACAAAAAAATAGGAAATTAATATAGCCACACGGATGATGAATCACAAGATCAAATTCCAGTTAGGTCAGCTTAAGTCATGATTGATTGAAATTGATCAGCAATATCATAAATGAGTGTCGAAACACCAAACATATACAATAAGAATACGAGTTACTTAAAGCTGCATAGTAAGCTTCCATTTCAAACACAGAAAAGGCACCTAAAGGCTGGGCTTCATGCCTCAAATGGTGCAGGATGTTCTAAAAGAACGCCCAATTTCTATGTTGCACAGATTACTTCTGCAACCCTTAAAGCTCTATCTTTTGTTATAATTTATTTACCATAGGTCAACTGAAAAATTGGGGCTTCATGATAAATCTTTCCCAAGTCAGAGAGAGGCTTTAACACCATCCAGTGAGCTGGACAAGCTTCCAGCCTACCCACTGCATCCCACAGCAAGAGAAAGCTGCGAGGGTGCAAGAGCCGCCACAGCACTCTGGCTCAAGAGAACTGACATCCGAACAGATTATTGAGCGTAGGCCCATCAGTTATGCTGTGTATTTCTAGTCATAAGCTCGTTAGGTACTCAGCTCATTGGCTTTTTAAGGGAGTGGCTATTCATAAAAAGAAAATTGAGTAGATGAAAGGGAATGTGATTTTCTAAGGAGAAAGCTTGCTTTTGACCATTGGCTTTTAAAAAAGCAACGTTATTTCAGGATATTAGATACCATCAAAAACCTTTAGCTCAATAAGCGTGATGGATGAAGCTGCAACAGGAGCAGGAGGAAAGCATTTAAAGAGAAGCCTCTCTTCAACATCATATCACGGCACATACTACAGCTGGCTAATGTTAATGGAGAGGCAAGCGTTCCCTACGCTTTGCCAATAAATCTGCTCCTGAGTAAGTAACATGACTTCTATTTTCATTTTCTGACCATAAAGTAAATAAATCGCATGCACATCATTCAAGTGTATAGTTATGTACAGTTTCCTTTCATAAATTCTTAACCTATGTATTTTTTTAGCTTCGGAAATCTGAATCGCTATTGCAGCATGTCAAAGTCATTGAAGTCTCCAAAAGATGCTAATCTGTCCATTTAAAGGAGCTTACCCTTCAAAAACATCACCAAATCAGCTGCCAATTCTCATTGTACATTCCCATAAACTGCCACTGTGAAGCATTATGTGGGAACCTTACCCTTGAAGATTCGTACGAAGGACTTGGCTGACCGCTTGTTCCCCAGGATGTGGCACCTGTTCGCTCATCCATACCTAGCAATAAAAAGAAAAATACAGACCTATAACAAAAGACAGCAAAAGCGTACCATTCTCTGATGCAACCTGAAAGCAACTTCATCCGCTTCCACACACTTAAAGCAAATTCATCTGCTTCCATATACTTAAAGAAGTATTTCTTATGAACAAAACTTGAAAAACAGTTTCTGTGTTAATGAAGCCGGCTGCAAAGCAACCTACTCATTTGGACACCTGCAGCTGCTGAAAACAGGAGCATAAAAAATCGTGAAGATTTGGCAATCGGCAGTGTCTGCCCTACCCAATCCACCAGAAATTAGCATGAGTAACAAAACAAGCACTAAGATGTTAGCCTGGCTTTTTGCACAGCCTGATTTGCCCCGCATCTTAAGCGCTGAATATTGCGGCACATACTGTGAAACGTATACTTGTTATCTACCCGTTGCGCTCATGTCTTACTTGAGTATTGTAAAATGTGCGAAATTATTTCCCCTACTTGGTCTTTACGTGACACACACGATATTTTAGCATAAGGGGGAAAAAGGCAAGACAGTCTGGTTCTATTTCAATGGCTTAAAAAAACCCCACAGAGACTCATGGTGTCTGCCCTGCTAAAACAGGAATCTTTAACTCTGTAACGGTTCTTTTAGAATCAGTTCCCTTTATGCAAATCCAGGTTACAGCTCAAAAGAGAAAGGGGAAGGAAAAAAGAAGACCTTTAAATTCAGCATTGGAACTTATATCCCGTGTATTATCTAGCCAACAATTAGAAATACTGTTGCCAACACTTTCTCCAATTACTTTCTATTCAAAGGTAATTGGTCAAACCAGCTTTAAGCCACATTCCAAAACAACTCATTGAAAAAGTACCTGAATTCCTATAGCCAATTCATTCATACAGGATGACATTACTATCCTACTAATTAGGTTCCTGCTTATCTGTATCGCAAGATATTAATTTTTTTGGGGGTGGAACCCTTCCATCCTAAATTGCAGACTTCCATGCACTTTGTCCTACAAAACACAACTCATTAGTTCCCCATCACCCAAACTTCTCTCATAAAGAGTTTTGATGCACAGTGTAAATTCTGTGACCTATAGTATAAACTATTTATGAAGCTTCATATGTCATAATTGATAAATAAGAACTAAGTGTCACAATTTATAAATAAGGGCTGAGTGGAAGTTACTCCATACAATCATCCCTAAACCCTAACTTTATATTGCAACTATAAAATTTTCATGCATGTACCTCAAACTGGCCATATTACAAAAATAAAATACAAAGAAATACTGTAAATTACTAACTTGGAGTAACAGTATTCTAATCGTGATTTCATGTTTTATGAAGCTACAAAATACTGTTTTGACAAAGTCAGCCTGTAGAAGGCATGTTAAATTGAAAGTACAGTATGATCACCCAGCTAAAAAACCAACCCATAGACACCTTTTGTGTAGCGCAGGAACGACCCTCGAGGCTGGAGAATGCTCTGAAAATGCAAAACCACTGCTACATTGAGCCGGCAGTTTGTGGAAGTTTGCTGTGTCCCGCAGCTGACAGCATTGTTGTTTTGCTGTAACCGATCCAGGAGCTGAGTAAAAAGTCGTGGCTGGCACCGACAAAGGCAAAAGTAATCTTTTGGCACAACCAACTCTTTTCTGCCAGAAACAACAGCGCTAGTAATCCAGTGATTATCATAACAAGTCTGCCATTGCTTTAGTTTCAAAAGACTCGGGGCAGGGGGGGAATATCTTACTGCAAGACAAAGTCTAAGGCATACTATGTTATATCAACCCGTTTAGGAAATACGTCAGTAGATTATGGGTATGCACAGAGTGTTTGGATGCACGACCCCTCATCAGTAAAACACGTTACTCATTTCAGAATTTGAGTCAGTGGGACATAAGGGCTCATGTTAAGGTTCTGCTAAATCAGTACATGTAAAGCTAAAAATTCTCATACTTTAATTCTACCATTTGAATTATGCAAATCAACTATTTAAAGAAACCGTGCTCGCTCTAAAACAAAATATAATAGTTTAAGATGGGGAGGAAAACTAATTTCTAAATGGTTCCCAGAACTCTTTCTTCTAAAAAATCCCAGTAAGGTTAGAGTAGTCAGGAACATCAACACACTTCCTTTTTTCCACCAGGTGCCTTTCTCCTTTTCACGCAGCATTTTTTTCTCTTCTTACAAGCCCAAAACAGGCTTGTACGTCGACCTACCCTTTACTCAGAATCTGCGCTCAAGGCACGTGCGTTCACACTTTAGAAGCTCCCTGAAGGCTGCTTCACGCACTGCGGACAGAACGCTGGCTCATTAACCTACTGCTGCTGGACATCGGGACTTGACGGGGATCGACACCGCTGCTGCCCACAGTCCCCAGCAGCACTCACACGCCGAGCGAGCGGAGAACCAGCCGGCTAACAACGCGCACCCAGGGGGTCGGCCACGTGCCTACAGCGGTGCTCAAGGAATCTGCTCCGGTTCGCACGCTGACTTTTTTCCACCCATGAGAGATGAAAAACAACCAAATGCTGCAAGAGACAAAGGCCCAGATGGACTCCAGCGGGCTGGGCACAACTGACCAACGTGGACTTTAATACAGCCTACGTGAATGAGCCAGGAGCATAAGACAGACATTCCAGATGGGAGGAAAGACTGAAGTGGGGAACACACAGGAAGAAAGAACACAGGATCACAGTGATGGGACGAGGGGTAATGGCTTCAAGCCAAAAGAGGGCAGATTTAGAATCGATATTGGGAAGAAATTTTTCACTCTGAGGGTGGTGAGACACTGGCACAGGTTGCTCAGAGCAGCTGTGGCTGCCCCATCCCTGAAGTGTTTGAGGCCAGGCGGGACGGGGCTTTGAGCAACCTGGTCTAGTGGGAGATGTCCCTGCCCATGGCAGGGGGGTTGGAAGTACACAACCTTTAAAGCCCCTTCCAACCTAAACCATTCTATGGGCCTGTGATCATCTGTGGTGATAAATTCAATAGTCCCAAAAGTGCCATTGCAAGGCACTTTCCTGGGAAACATAAAACAGAATGGGTGAACGAGGGGGATCATCACCTCCATATAACCCCTTCTACAAGGAAACACAGTGTCCAGTACCAGTACCCATGAATTTATCGTGGGCGTTAAAGGGCACAGGAAAGTCGTGACAGTTAGTGGAGCACTGAAAAACATGCAGAACAGGGAAAGGCTGCAGTACCTCAAGCTGTTTAGGCAAGGCACAAAAAAAAAAAAAGGGGGGGGGGGGGAATCAACAACTGTGTGATAAAAAGGTCTAGTACCACAGACACATGCAGTCAGACGGAAAGAAGTATAATGAGGTTCTACCTCCACTGCCTTTTTTTAGTAAGTATTGAGGATGGAAAGTAATTGAAATGACTCAGGAGTTGATTTCATAGTTCTCAATCAAAATCGGTTACTTCTGTAGCAGACACCCAGTTAGGAAGCCGTTGGTAAGTTTGATCCTCGTTCATAGGGGTGGAGCTGGCAGCTCCCACAGCACCCCGGGTGCTCCCCTGCGCTCTCCCGGGTGGCCCCAGCCCTCCCCAGCCACCCGGAGAGGACACGGCCCACAGCCGGGACGCGGGAAAGGCTGGGGCTCTCACCCGCCTCGGGAGGGTCGGGCCAAGCGGGCAGGAGGACGCTTTCTGCCTTTACGCACTGCATTCTGAACGGGCTTTGCTTCATGGCATTTGTTAAGACGGTGCTGTAAGCATTTCAAGCTCTTCTGGAAGAAAAGCTGAGGAAACCTCCTGCCTCACTACTTCAGCTCATGTATTCATTCTGAAGAAACAGGTCCAAACACCCATCTAATAAAAACATTGCATCTTGGAATCAAACCGAAATGAAAATTGCTGTTCTTGCTGGTGTAAGACAAAGACGACCATATTTAAAACTTATTTCAAGAGACACAGGCTCTAATGCTCGTGTAAACAAGACAATATACTTTATAGGGTTACCATCTGCTATGATGTTGATCAAATAAAGGATTTGACAAAAAAAAAAAATCACATTGTAGATTGTTATACTAGGTACTCAAGGTATGAGTTTCTATCTTTTATAGCTTCTTTATCCAATTTTGTTTCAGAGTAATGATATTCCTTCAGATAAGATTCAACAACTGAAATCAATTGCAAAAAAACCTAGAGCAAAAACCACCGCGGCGTCAATTTTATTTTGCATCTTAGACAGCCACACAAATCAATCCACCATTAGACCCTATATTGCAAAAGTCTATTGTGAAGTATGACACAAATTATTACCTAAAATGATATTTCAAGTCCAGACTTTCTAGCAAGGGGACGCAGAGAGAAATATTATTTGATGGAGAAATATTATCTCAATTAACAACTTTACATTTCAATAGGTTAAGACTAGTTCTCAGCCTCTCCTGGCTGATTCCAAACAGAAAAAAATTCTAATTTTATAGTAGAGCTAATATTTTTAGAAACATAATGAAATTACTTATATTCTAACAAAGAACATGAAATTTGCAAGTCAGATAAACAAGTAAAGACAAGATATTGTCCCACACATTTATTACTGGGAGGGTGGGGGGAAAACTCTCAAAAGCAGCTTTGACAGTGGATGTCGCGGTGGGCTTAAAATATACAAAGCTAAGGGCATTAATCAAATTGAGAAGAGAAACGAAACCCAGGCAACCTATCAACAGTCTAACCACTTAAGTGCCTGTTGGGATAAATTCAAATGCAACAGTATAATTAGGTAAAAGACAAACCACTTCCATTTCAAGCTACATAAATAGAGGACTTTCTCTCCACCCACCACTCGCCCCCAAAGGAAAGGCAAGGGGAAGCACTTCAAGCACGGCGGGACGACACAAACACAAGAAAGCCCCCACGTTAGGAACTTCACATCTCAATCCACAGTGTTTCTTGGAGAACTGCCTTACAGCACAGGGATACCAAGTGCCCGCCACCCCTCTGGATCAAAAAGGAAAGTTCCTCCCAGTAAGAGAATCTAGAGGCACCACTGGGAGGAGCAGAGCAGTGCTCCTTTCTGCGTCTCTTGCTCTCGAGAGGATTAATGGAAGTGCTACGGATATGTCACAGAAACACTATCTTGAGTCAGAGTTGTCCAGTACAAACTCTGGACTCTACAATTCTCTCAGGAAACTTCCAAGATAATGTTATTAAATTGCACGATGCTGCTCACCCTACTCCCCGTGCTGAACCACCGAGTCGCAGATCGAACAGTCAATCCGTTGTGTGGTCTAAAAGTGAGGTTTCTCCAGGCCTTAACTGCTAGTTGCAGTATCCTTCCCCACCTGCCCCGTCAGGTTTATGGCCACGAGAGCTGAGGTTGGTCACCACCAGCCTCTAACGGCAGCCGTTCCCAAGCGCACCGAGGCTCTGCCGCGATTAAAGCCACCCTGTGGAGGCATCGGTTGTCTCGATTATTACCCATACAACACTAGCTTCTCTTTGAATATTTTTCTTTCCAAACATCAGTTTGTATTATCTGTTTGAAATATCAACAGTCATTATTAATAGAAAATAAATTAATTTGAATGTTTTAAACATTGTCTATCCTGGAGAATCCCAGAGCACGATTATCCGGCACAAAGAATAAACACCTGTTATGCCAGTTATTGTGGAAATTATTTTAAGAATATGCAATAAGGTACGGTATACAAAGTTAATTTCTATGCCCAGAACAGGCAATCACAATTAAAACTTCAGTAGAACTAAATTATTCAAATGGGAAGAATGTACAGCAAGTACTTAACATGCCTGGGCAATAACCAAAACCCTAACCAAAATTAGCATTTACACATGTTAAAAATTAGTCATAACCTAAAACGTACCAGCAAATTGAATCCTCTTTTAATGGAAAGCTATTTAAAACCTATACTTTCATAGACAAAATTATTTGCAAGAACAGTATTTCCCCAGGTCAGAATACAGCTCTGCAGTGTACACTTGAAGAACTTTTTCTAATACAACAAAATACTAACACTGTATTAAGTCAGGGGAAAAAAAAATGGAAAAAAGCCGTGCTGGCTCAGGAAAATTGATGAAAAGCTTTAATTTAACAGTGTCTATTAACATCAAAAGTCAGTACTGGCAGTACAGTTCCTGTATAGCTATCAAGTATGTTTTAGATTTGTTTCCTCTCGTTACCTAAATAGGATTTGCTATTAAAAAAAAAATGCAATTACTACTTTCAACTTAATTTCACAAACAATCCTATTCATTTATTGTAATAAGGCCTGTGTATTCCCTAAGAACACCACAAGGAGGTTATTAATTCCTGTGAAACCAGTGCTCTTCCAGAAGTGTCAGAAGTTACCTGCTTCCCTCTCCTCCTATTCCCGGCTTCCTAGACTCTAAATCACACCATCAAACACACCAGGTGACCTGGCGTGACCCGCACACTTCAAATACAATACGACCTGCTCAAAAGAAAATTGGTACTGGCATTTCCCACCCAAACTGTACTAAACCAGGAAACTGCACATTGCTACACCCATCTTGCCAGAAGTAGTACATCACGTACAGCTCAAAGAGGAGAGTGTATTTACAATACCATACGGAATTTGCTGTATGCAATACATTTCTTATTTGTGTATGTTTACTCAGACAGTTCAAGCATAAATTAATGACAAAAACTATAAAAATCAGCATTTAAACAGGTGTTCTGTTTTTTCAAAAAAGAGCTTCCTCACAAATCCACAGAGGTGCTCGGAGCACTACACAGTAAAACGATTCTTTGCCTCTGCAAAAAAAAAAAAAAATCCCTTTATTAATACAAGCTTTAATGTTAGTCATACATCCAATTTAAGTTTAAAATTTTAAAAGAAAAATTTAAATGCTGATCTTTACGGATTATATCCTGTATATAAATGACATTTACATGTGTGCACACGAAGTATATTTTGAAACCTCTCAAGTTACAAATGCGAATAAAGCAAACCAGCTTAGGGACCAAGCCTTTCGGAGGGATACAACCCAGTGCTTTGATTCACATGCAAACACGTACACCGTTAAACTGCCACGGAATTGCATCATGCTGCGTATTCTCCTTCTGTACTGAAGCACGAAGCGTCAGACTGAACAGCTCTAACCAGCAAGTCTCAGCCCTACGACATCAGCTCTCATCATAATCCATTCTACTGGCCAATTTTCCTGTGGTTACTTCAGTTATGACTCAACAGCTTTATATAACCGCACACTTTAAAAATATATATATTTATATATACACCAAATCAAGGCCAGTGTCACAAGACTGCATGCACCAGGCCAAAAATACTCAAATATAGCCTCACGGTCAAGAGCTACTGTTACCAACTGTATTACAACAGCGCAGAGACCTGCCAAGTCAGGCACCAGAACACAATACAACCCAAGCTACACAGCGTGTACCGGAGGTGCTAACTCTCACCAGCAAAGAAAACACTGCCAGTGTAACAGCTTTGCTAACAATGTGTTTAAAAACCTTAAGAAAAAGCGCTTTCAGGTGTTTACTGTATCACAAGGCATCCAGCAAACTTTGACCCTCTCGAAAACAGACTCCAGGATCAAAGAGAGGTCTGTATCCTTCCATGGTGTTGATGACTGTCACGCACCTTTACACACTTAAAATTAGAATGACCCAATTGCAACAAATTAAAAGTATTTTGCTGATATTTAAAAGATCATTAATGCATTAATTAACACTCCAGTCTTTTAAGGAAAAAGAGACCCTCCGGCATACCAAGGAGTTTGAGCAGAGGAAAATGAAAAATTTTTGAAAAGCTGAAAAAAATACATTTGTGAAAAACATCATATACTTTGAATTTCAAGTTCATGTAGGTGAACCAGAGGGGAAATAAAGCATCAGACATCTTAGTGAGCCAGGATTTTGAGCTTGAAGTAAAATGGCAAGTATAGTACACAGTATAGCCAAGGACATGCCAATGCAATTCCACAGTTACACTTCTATAACTGGAAACAAAGATATTTACAGATACGCAGTCAAGATCACAGAAACCTGAGAAACCTGAGTCTGATCTTCAGGTGATGTAGACCAAGACGTTTCTTAAAAGCATATGGATGAAAACCTACATTTTGCTAAGGTACATAGTATCTCTGTATCAGATTTTTGGCTGAAATCTAAAGCCTATCTATCAACAGCTGCATGGCATCTCACATTAAAACAACAATACACTGACATCATATGGTTTTCATAAAACAAAGCATATAGAATACAAAGAACTTTGAAAGGTTTTCAGGTTTACCTTTAGACAGGCATATCTTTAAAAAGAATATTTCCTACAATTACTTGTTCTGAAGAGCACATCTATCAGGACTGAACTCTCACTACTGAACAAAGCAGAAGTTACACATCAGGGGTTGCGTGAACGGAAGTTCTTCATAAGAAAATTCTGGCTTCTTCAATTCAGCTGGGGGAAAGCGCCAATTTTATGAATATGTCAGCATTAAACATCATCTTTTAACTTCAAAAGCAAAGTTTATCTGTTCAGTATTTAAACAGGGGAGAATGCTTAATGGATCATTGCAAGCACTGCACATCTGTTCATCTAAGGCTGGGATGTCTAAGTTACATGTGAAAAAACAATAGCAGAAATATAACAAATGTTGACTTAGGTAATTATTACAACCCGACTCACTTATCTCTCTCCTCTTCTGCCAAAAATTAAGAAGAAACCTTCCATATTTCTTCATTATCATCCAAGACAGAAGCTTTTGCAAGGCTAGGGCTTCACCATTTGCCCCGCGGCGCAACGAAATGCCCTGCTGGTTTGTCCGAGGGAAAGACAGCACCTACTCCCTCAGTAACACAGCTGCCTACAGCAGAATGCGTTTGCTTCTATTATTTTTGGCAAGTTTTAGGAGAAAAAAGGGTTTAAAATAAACGATTAAAAACTTTCAAGAAGCATCTCCACCTGCATTTATACAGTCACGAACTGGAACTGATGGAAGTTACCATTAGCCTACAGCATTAAGGATGACTTTTGCCGGCATGCATTTTGCACTGACTAGTGCTTCCCCCTCCACAAGCTACCTGGAATGTAGTAACGCTCTTGCCAGATGTTCTCCTTTTGCGGAGGCCCAAAACCAACAGTTCTCAGTAATTCCATTACTTCCAAAAGTCCCAGCCAGAATCCAGTCTGAACAAATGATGGGGGGACCTGGCACAGCCTGTGCTGCCAGCAGGACTCTCAGACACCTTAAAATAAAACCCCAACAAACAAAAACACTCAAGAAACCTTTCTTTCCACAACATTGAGGCATTTCTTTCAAACCAGTTCTTTGACAGAGATTTTACTGAGTTTTTTGAGCCTCTTTCTCAAAGTAAGAAAACATGACATTCTCTGTCAAAGGAGAGAAATGCGTTTTTAAAATTTCCCAGGTATCATTAAATCTGCCCAAATATTTGCTGAAGGTAGCTCCTTGCTGCCCGGGCTGTTAGCTGCCTGCTGAGTCAGGCGGGCAGGCGCTGTGCTGACAGCTCCCTTGGCGTGAGCGGCAGTAAGTGACGGTGTGCCCGCAACGCTGGGAAGCTGAGATGACACAGCGCAGGCTGCTCCATCAACAGACGAGGTGGAAGGAAGATCGCTGCCTGACGGCAACGCGCCTTGCGCTAATGCACAGCAGTACTGCAGCAACGGAGACGCCCGGGGGAGCCTAGTTTACCTTCAATCCCCCAAAACACTTTTTGTTCATCAGGTGTTTCCACTCCTTCCCTTTATTTAGAGGAAAGGCTGTTCCTCCCACTGAACCAAGATGTCTCACCGTGCTCCCTGAAGGAGTAAGTTGCCCGCTGCTCGTCTTCACTAGTTTCTTCCTTCATAAGCAAAAGGTAGTAGCTGGCCTACTAATTTCTGCTGCGCTTCGAGATCATCCGCCTTTTAACTCTCTTCTGCTACTATATCCACCTTGTTGCAGTTTATAAGCCGGGAAAGATTACCTTCCAACAACAAAATTACACCTTCAGAGGATCAGTAACACAGGAGTAACAACTCAGAGTAGTCAAGACTTCCCGTTCAGCACTTTTAAGTGCTCAAGAACAACAGTTTAACTTTGCTAATTTAGCAGAAACATCCAACTATTCCGAAAAGAATTTAAAGTAGTACGACAGTAACTGAAAAAAACCCTTATTTTTCTATTCCAAAAAATAACTACTAAATGTGGCAGGATCTGGGTCTGGTGGAAATGAGTCCAGAAACACCTACATTCGCTAGCAAAGATTTGTCTGACTTTAATTCTTAACCAAAAGAAATACTTCCCCCCTCCCCTGTCTGAAGGCTTCACTGCTCTTCCTTCTATTTCTTCTGCTAGCTTTTCATTAAATACTCCCTAGGCTGGTTGGACTGCATAACCTTTCTCCTTGGCTGAAATCCTAAATATCACACTTTTTATAGAAATGTGAGTTTTCAATGCTTTTCTTGTAACAAGTGTTACATGAGCTAAAACACTCTTAATAAAACGCACTTAGAAACCATACACACTTCAGAAGGAGAACTTTGATGGAAAAGTTAGAACTGGAATTTATATTCAAGTAACCCCATTTTACATCGCCTTCGTTCTCTAACGGTACAGCTGAGACTGACATCCCTGCTGCTGTAAACAAAGCGCACTCATGCCTGCCTTTGCTTTTTTTTGTTTTTTAAATGAGGACAAGTTGCACTTCGAATAAACAACGACAAAAGACTGTTCAATCTTGTCACAGCTTGTTCCAAGTATGCTGTTACAACAGTTCTGTAGGTTATAGCTAGACAATGATGAAAGCCAATAAAATGCCATAGATAGCCTTTCCATGGTGAAAAGCATCCTTACCTGGAATTAGCCTTCCTGCAATAATAATACAGTATTAAACACTTCCAAGTGTTAACTTGAAGTGTAGTCAGAAAGCAAGCAGCAATCAATAACTAATTTTATTTTGTTTTTAAATTCCTCCTCCCAGGATATTTTAAAAGTCTCTCCTACAAAAGCCTCACAACTTCGCTCCTATTAAATTCAAACCTTAAAATTAAGGACAGATTTCTAAGGATAGTTAGTAGAAGACAGAGGCTAAGGATTTCACATGAGAAGGAGGACGTGCGGCGGAAGTGTGGTACTGCAGGTGAGTAAGACTGAGCGGAAGGACACTAAACCCCTTCAGTGCCCAGCAGAGCCCTGGGCCAAGGCGCAGCGGTGCATCATCCCCGCGCGCAGGGGAAGCCTGCGGAGAGGCAAGCGACACGCACCGACTCCGCACAAGGCATTTCCGTGCAGGAACCATCGCCAGCCAACAGCTTAGGAGTCCAGTTTTCTGCACGCACACACCGGGAAAGAGGGAAAGAGGGAAAGAGGGAAAGAGATCACTCTGTGGTGAGGCATAAAACCCTGCAGTCTACTTTGGGACTACTGGCTTTATTGGACCATTGATACTATGCCAGTGTGTGAGAAAAGTAACTGAATAAGTGCATGTTTGAATTACAACAAACACCAATAAGCTCCATAAACTATTAAAAATATCAAACCTGCTCAGTGTTAGGGTAGAAACAGGTTACCAGGAAGTTTAACAGGGCCAGAACACTCACATACACTTTATCCTTCACTTGCTAGAATTTCAGCCAAAATTTAGAGGAAGAGTGAATTGCTTCAAAGTAAATGGCAACAAAAGCCAAAAATTTTCCTTCCCTCTGTTTCTTCCGCAGTTAAAAAGACAAAAAGTAAAAATCTTTATTTAAAAAATTTGAAGTACACTTTGAATGTCAGCCAAAACAAGTCTTGGGTTTCATGTGCCAAAATAAGTTGATTCTATAAATTACTATTGCTCATTTTCTCTTTTGTATTTTAGAATCTTAAGCATTGCCAAAACAAGCCAATTTAAACACATCACCTCTCTGGGTGGTGACTTTACATTTAAATTCTGTTGGCCTTTAATCTTGCATTTGGTTCTCTTTATGTTACTGCTTTTAGCTCTGGCAACAGCTTTCAGACTTTGCTTCACTTTGTACTTTACTTTTTCGAATTCCAACACTCCAATATGATGAAGTTTGTATATGTGCCAAGCTTTGCTCTGTCACTAAAGAGAAAATGTTACCATTTATAAGGATTATCAAATAATTTTAACAGACTCTTCACATTCTGTTAAATATGTAAAATAACAAAATTAAAAAACAGTTTCTGCCTTTTTGAAAGAGACAACCACGACTCAGCATTTGGGAAAGAATTTCTTATATTCCAACCACAAAAATAATATTAGCCTTTAACGTACTATCACTTCAGTGTTTTACAGATCACACTTTGTGAAAGGGTAAAGAGGCATCAGATGTCTCTTCACACCTCAGTTTACATGCGAAGGGTTAGTGACATCGGTTCTGGAGAAAACCATCGACCTTCCCTCCCGGATGTAAGAGAACATTCTGAAGACCCACACGTGTAACAGGGCAATCCAGAATAAACACCACCTACAGCTCCACAACACACGTTCACGTGCACTAAAAATGCAGAGTGTATTCCTTCAGAAAAGGCTGGCCCACATACTTTTAAGAAAACATAGAAATACTTGCAAATTTAAGTGAATTCATAACTAAACACTCTCCAGCTGAAGTCAAACAAGCGTGCTGGGCTCACGTAACTGAAGGGCTGTGCTAGATGACGTTCGTGTCCTTCTGTGCCCATTCCAGATGCACGTGGGAGTTCCCTGACGGCCAAACCAACACAAGTACTGGATTGAATGTTCACAAGTGATATGAAAGCTCAGTGAATAAAACAAATACCCATTAAGGCACCTTGCAGGACGCATGCGAAATAGATGTAAAAATTCAACTACAAACAACTCCAGCAGCTATTCTGTTCTACTTCATTGCACAGATCTTAAGATCTAAAGCTTGTATGTGAAAGGTCACACAAAGGAAGTAAACATGCACATCATGTATATATATGCGACCTGCACTTAAAAGAAGAAAAAAATCTGTGTACATCACCAATTACTATATCAACTTTACATTAGAGAATACAGATTATCATTAAGATTTTATTCCTTGCTTGGCTTTTCTTTTAAAAAAGCAAGAAATACATCTGAAGCCACTTCCGTTTACATTTTCAAGTTCACTGTTGAATTTTTAAACCTCAGGGGCATAACTTGCCTTGAGTAAAATATATATTCTTAACCAATTATCAAGAAACCGTAACATTGTACGCCTTCAGCCCCTAAGATCTCTTTAGCCTAGTTTTCATTTTCCTAAAGGACTCAGAGTATATCATTATCTTAATGCTGAATCTATTATGAGAGAAACAAGAGAAAACTAAAAAAGAAACTAGGAAATATTACACTAAAAAGAAGATAGAATAACAGACCCAAAAAAAAAACATGGAGAAGCAATCTATACTTGCATCTATTAGAAAAGGTTCAAAGTGAACATAAACTTCACACACAATGACACCTCTTGATCTGTGAAGCCTCTAAGTTATCCAAGGACTAATTAGGTTTTTAAGACGTCTTAAAAAAAAAAAATCTTATAGACCCTATTCATACAGAATTTCAATTGAATATAGGTTCTTAACTCTTTCATTGTAAAACCAGTTCAGTACTTTACAACAGATTCTAAAAATACGGATGAAGCTAAGCCACTTCATCTTAATTTCCGTTAAGAAAAAAGTACATTTGAAGCCAAAATTCACTGCACTCAGTTAAATCCACAGTAATGCCATCTATAATGCCAGTTACAGACCAGTAAGAGAAGATCTGATGTGGCACCTGTACTGATCTAGTGTTGCACTTAACATTTTTTCTGTCGAGAGTCAATTATATCTCCTTCACACCCACATCCCTCGTTTTAACACAAGGTTTACAAGATTTTGTTAAATCATAATAATAAATTTTAGGCTGAACAGAAAATGCAAAAATTATAGAAGGAAATATCTGTATTTCCAAGAGGTATATCAAACTCAACATTAGGCCTAAGAAAAATACCGACTACAATTACTACAGTGGCATTATTACGCGCACGCCATCTTTTACACAGGAAAATCCACTCAAAGCCATTTTTAAAACAGCTCCAAAATTAGAAGTCTGTAGCTGCAGCAATCCTAAGGCTGTTAAGCTTCCAGACCACAGCCAGTTCATAGCGGGGCTGATTAGCTCAATCACAGCAGCCTGTTAACAGCAGCTGAGAACTCCAAACTGCATCTAAATCACATCAAGCAACGCGAAGCACAGGCAAAAGGACTTTATCCTCAAAGCATCAAGGATACCAAAGTAAAAGAGATGAATAAGCTACAGAAGTTCGTGAGTTAACTACAACCCTCTGATATATAACGTGTCCACAGAGAGCACATATTTCAACAACATACACTTACAAGTCTCAAAATCAAGTTCATGAACGTTCTTACATTATGGAATCCTTTCCAGTTTAACTTGCTGTCTGAACTGTGATTGCAAATATGGTTATAGCACACACAAAAAGTTACAGGGGTGAGAGATGATATGCAATTGATGAGGCATAGGGGGAAATAAGAGCTAACTGCTCTAGCTAGGTTTTTACTAGCTTTTCTTTGGCCATTGATGTTGTCAGCCTCGTTGGAAAGATAAAATCTCTGTAGGGTTTACTTTGTTTACCTTTCAAAAGCAACAGAAATAATTCAAGGCCACCAGCAGTCTAAAGAAGAAGAATGAACCACCTGTAGAGGTCAGTATTCTAAAAGCGTATCAGTAAAGATGAAGCAAAATATGTCAAATTCTCTATTATATAATTTTTTCCTGATTGATCTAATGTGGAGGCTGATGAAAACACACAAAATTCCTGAACTGGTTCATCACAGAAGTGATACTTGAATAAAACCAGCTTTGTATGGCAGAAAAGAGCCACCACTGTGAAGAACTGTTTAATGGATTTAACGTCAAGAATTTCTATAGAGAATTGCTTAGGAAAACAAATACATAGGTGGCACGGTCTACTTTCAAATTTGCATACAAAGTTCTCCATATTAAATCAAATTGTAAAATTACTCCCCAGACCACAGAGTTTTGCTATCTCGTGTCATGAAATGTATATGCTATAGTAAAAGGTCTCCTGGTTTGAGGTAAACCAGAACCAATTTTCTGCCCAAAGCATGACAAAAAGTCTTTCTGAAAGACTGAGAAATACACGCTCAAACACAGTTCAAACATTTAAAATACATACCATACAAGAATTAAAATCTCTTTTACTAGAGCATGAAAATGAGTTAGATTTAAAAGAATACATGTATTATTAATATGCTATAAGGTGAAAAGGCGCGTAAGAATTCCAGTCATTGCATCTTTTCTCCGAAAGTGTATGAGACCCAAACCATGACACACACAGACCAGGAAAGATAACAGGTTTAATCAAAACTTTCTATTGATTTCAGCAGGAAACTAGCATGGGAAATGCCTGCTACATAAAATCTCCAATTCTTTCCTTTTGGTTACATGTAATTCTTTTATGTTGACCCAGACATTTCAGATGCAGCTGCTCCTTGCATGAAGAAGAGAGAAACAACTTCATTTTAAGTTACTAAACTGAAAAGGAAAGGCTCACAGATATTAAGTATTTTTTATTATATTTATATTTATATATAATATTATATATATTTATATATATTTATATTTATATTATATTTAATTCATCTACAAAACTTTGGTTTGGAATTCAAAAGTTTTCAAAAAGTACTCAGTTTGGCATTAACACCATGAGGCAGGAGAAAGTTACCACGTCTACCAAGCCAGTAGAACACAGAAACCGTATTTTTGCTCCGAAATGGGTCAATATGAACAGAGCAAATCTAAACAAAACAGTGTTTCACCCTGGAGCACAAACTCCCTGTTTTTTCAATACTTTAACCTCATTCTCTTATGTTTGTTTACCATTGTATTTGGTCTTTAAGACGTGCTACAGATGACTATTTATTTCCCGATTGCCATGCCAATCCTTCCCTTTGGGAAATGGTTTTTCTCCGAGGTTCTCCAAGTTTCCACCCTCTTTAATACACATCTAGTTACTGTATTTGGATCTGGCTGCCAGGGACAGGAACAACTCAGTCTCCAGACAATCCCTCATGCGACAGAGGCTAGCAGCAGCGGGCAACAGCTTGATCTGACAAAGCATTTGTTTAGAAACCTGCTTCCGCCAAGTCAGAGTCTTGGCTGTTAGAAATTTTTTGCATTAAAACCAAGGAATCCATCCACTAATCCAGAACACTCATGTTATCCAGCTATGCAGACAAAGCAAGCAAAAAGTTCTTTGAATACCATGACCTTTGAGAAATCCTATCAGCAGAATTCCTTGCATCAAGGAGCTCTGCACTCTTCAGCCTATTTAAGCAGCCAGAGTGTGAAGGAATTATTTGAGTGCGTGATCAGAATATTAAATATCTCACACTGTCCAGATTCACAGTGAAGCTATCAAATAACAGAATAACTACTCCAGAGCAAAACTTTTTTGCTGACTACCACCATCAGTAGGTACCAATAACAGCAGCATCCTCAGTTTTGCACCAGGCTACACCCTACTCTGAATTGTCTACCGCACTTTGGAAAAACATCGTCTTTCACTATCGCTGCCAGACCCGCTGCAAGCGGGGACAGAGACTGTCTCCCTACAACTTCAGGTTCACCCAGTTTTAGGAAGCACTGAAGTGCTCTGCCATTTCTGAGTGCCTTAAGTGGATTAGCATTTATTAAAAAACTTACTTGAAATTCTGCCTTATAAAGGATGTCTTCTGCAAGTCTTCAACAGAAAAATACCTGCAGTCACTTTGCTAGAAACACCACAAACCTCAGACAGAAGGTGCAATTTCCGTGTCAACAGATTTCCACTGCATGCCCACATCTGTATCATGTGGTAGTAAAAGCAGACAAGAAAAACTATTGAAAGCAAATATAAGAGTCTGAAATGGTTCCACAGTCCAAAAAATATGTAAATATGCTCATGTATGTATAAAATATATATATAAAAACTATCATCTTATATATATCATTTTATATATATATATAAAATACATATACAAAAACTTTCATCAGGAAGGACTACTTCCTTTAGTCATTCCAGTTCAAGAACACAGGTTAAAAATAGAAACTGGGGGGGGATCCCTGAAATTCACAAGTCATTTTAAAACTACAGAAGGTGGTATTTTTCTATTGCAATTACACAGCAAAAATATTTTAAAATATGAGCCAAGCAGAAAGAGTTTCAGCAAATATGATGTCCCTGGTGTCAAACTTGTTAACCACAGAGATTCATCTTAGTTTAAAATCATTAATTTCTCTGAGAGTACTGTAGATTCTAACAGAGTGCCCACAGGAAACTTCCAATGCTACCTCTGTCTTAGCACTTCAGAAGAATGAACCCAGCCAAGCAGCTGCTTCACGGAAGTTAAGCAGCTAGATACTGATACAAAAAGGTAAATTTTGCAGAAATCTCTCAAGTTAACAGCGTAACCTTTTCTAGAAAAGTTCACTCTTTTCCCAATAAAGTAAAATTTTCTGTCAGTCTGTCATCTCTCAAGTTGCCAAATGCATATAAAGAGTTCAGCAAATGCTTTCCTGACTCAACTGTAAACAAAAAACATCTGAAAGGAATTAAGAGTAAAAATAATTTGATCTAGAGCTGGAGAAAGTTCACTAATAGTAAAGACGACCCATAATCTTTGAAATAGTTTCAAATGGCTGAGCTGTAATACACAAGTATCCTTCCTCTTTCTTATCAGACTGCATCTCACCATTTAAGCAAAGCTTCTTAAGATGCAGGCCAAAGCTGAACCTGGAAAACAAACAAAAAACCAACCAACCAAACAAACCCCGATAAAAGAATACCCACACCTCAAAGTATCTGTAGAATCTTTTTATCAGACATTATTATTTGTCACACTGCCAAAAACCCGACTGGAGAAAACAATAGCTGCCTCACTACAAACAGCATTTCTTCTGACTTCGTACTAAAAACCCCTTTCCAGGAGAAGCAATTTAACCACAGTTGATGCCAGAGCAAGTTTCTGACTTCTAAAGTTTGAAGATTTTAGCAGAGGTTTTTTGTTTTTTAAAAATAGAGGCACTTTAACAAAGTAAAAAGAAGACGACAACCCCTGCAACAGGCCTGCTCTGCTCTAACAAGGGCTTTGAGAATGCAAGAGGCAGACATTAAACCCAGAAAAGAGCAACACCTCTTCAGAATCATCCTCTACACGTGCTGGCATCTGGGCAACAGAATCAGCCAAAGTGCTCATAAAGCGACTGTCCAGATAGAGCCATCGGTAATTTAGGGTTATGAAACAGAATTGTAAGCTTTCATCACCTGCTACAGCGGCATATTAGCGTTTAACTAAGCATACTATTGCAAATGTTCTACTGAATTATTTATTATATATACAAAAAATACTACGGTAGAATGTTGAACAGGTGTAACAATAAGAGTGATAAACCAGAAGAACGGTATTCATCCAACATGAGATGGCAGACACTAACATCAAAATTTTAAAAGGAGCCACAAGGAAAGTACAACTTTTTTTTTTTTACTTCAGGTTTGACCTATTTGTGTCTGTGATGACTCATACACAGAGGAACTTGGAATTTATTCCAGAAATTGTTTAATTCGCAACACTAGTACTACGTAAGATTCAGCCAAAGATGCATACTCATTAATTCTCTGTGCTGAACTCTACACTTATTTCATTATCCCAGGTAAGCGCCTTCAGTTACAGTGGTTGCACAGGACTAAACATTTTCTCAGTCACTGTATTTGATGTTCTCTACTGTCTGTATCAGAAAGGAAAGTTAAAACAAATAAAAAAATCAAACAGCTATGAGGACAGCCACTCTGGGAGCAGTCTCTTGGAAGGCATTCATTTACTGCCATCATTCTTGACAGGGTTTAGGGGTCTTCCCCCCCCTCCCCGACTTAATAACCCACCCAGCCTTGGGTTGGGTCAATCCAGCGTTTTGCTGCCATTAATCTCTTTTCCCCTGATCAAAAGATAAACTACCACATGTCTGGCAACCACAGCGAAATTCAAGTTTAGCCAGGTATCATGAGTTCAGTTTAGGTATTTGACATGTATACGTAAGGCACTCTGAACAAAATTCCGGCCAGAATTTCAATAAAGATTTAAGGAAGAATCATGAGATACTACAAAGGTTTTACATTTCTTTAAATGAACCATATGAATTTCAGCTGCTTTCATATGCTATAGCCTGACATCATATCATCTGATTTCGTTCCCTCTTACCCGGTAAACTTGTTATATGAACTGCAGTTTCATTCATGTGTACTAAGCCATCACTACCCTATCTATTCAGATGAAAAGCAAATTTGATGGAGATTCCTACCTCCATGTAAAAGTTATAGTCCAAAACCAGGACTGTTAATACATAGACTTCCATTTTATTTTATTAGCTATTCTACTTCATTTAATCCAGGAGCAATTACTTTCAGTTTCCTCTTAGGCCTTTTTTTTTTTTTTTAGATGCCTCTGCTCTCTTTACTTTGCAATTTTACATGGCACTAGCACATACACAACCGGTTGCCAAGACAGTAACACTAACAGCAGCGTCTTGGCTTTTACTGTCTACTTTTCCTGTGTGACAATTCAGAGAGTCTAAACATTCAACCTTTATTATTAAATGTCAGATCAGTATAATCTTTTCTAGTAGTCCTAGCAAAATGTAGTTTTTCTTACTTCAACACTCCAAAGAAGCCTTCAGGGGAAGAACTAAGTCAGCAAAGCATGGTCAGTTCCACACCCCATTTCAGAACAATCTGACGTCTGGGAGAACGATTGACAGCTTTCAGTGCACACCAAGGCAAGCAGGTAGTACCACAGAGCTCTACAGACCGATCTCAGCACCCCAAACCACTACACAGCGTCCACGCCAGAAGGCAATGAAGCTGCGAACTGCTCCACAAGTTTACATTCAAGTCATAAAGCCCAGACTCTGCTTCTTAGAGGCAACCATTTCACTCAACTGCCTGGAAAAACCAAACCACAAGCACTATTTAATAGCAAGAAAGAATTATAATCTTCCACAATATCTATCAACAGTGAAGAGAAACAGCCCCCTGCAGTTCCTTTGTGAAGATGGGTATCCCTCTAGCAAATGAGAGCCAGCCTGAGACAGGAACAGCCCAAACCAGCTACAGCCCAGTCTGAAAAAGACATTTAAGACCTGTTCCCTTTGACCGAGACAGACGGCCATGCCAGACCTCCACTAGATATCCACACAGAGCCTTTTTTTAAAGGACTAAGCCATTACATGCCTGTACAGGTTGTTTTTTTTTTTTAACGCGGATTTGTTATTGAGTGGATGCGTACACTGATTGATGCTATAATTATTACTGTAGCGTATGTATTTAAAAACATATACCTGATAAAATATGTAAAACCCCAGTCAGTAAAGATCAGGCCTGACTATAGCAACGGATGCAGGTTTACCTGCACACTAGGAACTACCTGTGCTATTTTTGTATTGTTGTAGTACTATCTTAAATATTAGACGCAGTATTTGCGTGGAAAACATTTTCAATTGATATTTTAAGTTCTCTTTTACATCTAATAGAGTTGTCTTTGGAAGCAGTCAGGAAAAGGTAAGAATCACTTCACCAGATTTTTTTTCATATTAAAAAAGGCCACAACTAGATTCAAACAGAGCAAACATCAGGTTTTATTAATGATTGCTGGAATAAAAATGAGAAGAAAAGGAGGGAGACAAAAAGCCATGGCTTCACTCCTAGGGGAGGTCTAGGGACTCAGGGAGTGAGATGGGTTGGGAGGGAGAATAAACAAGCAAAGGGCAAGGGAAAAAAAATAAAAGAGATATAAACAAAATGAAAACATTTGAAAAGCACCAAAGAAAATACCTTCTAATAATCAGCATATGTGCAAAGACGTGCAGACACAGCTCTTGATCATTCCAGTAAGCACTCCACGGTCACCTCCCCGAGGAGCACCCTGCCTCTGGGCACGCAGCAGCTCCCAGCAGGCAGGGCTCCCTGCGGGCTCCGGCCGCCAGCCGTGCCACCGGGCGAGAGCTGGGCACCAGCGCCGGCCCCGCTCCCAGCCGCACCAGGGGACAGACACCCTCCGTTTGCCCTTACCCATGCAAGACTCCAAGACTGTTCTTTCAGATCGTGTCGCGGTTTGGCTGGGCTGGTCACTAAAACGAATGACAGATGCTCTCCCCAAACAGGGAAGGTGGTCTAGGTTACAACCTTGAATAGATTTGGCTTTAAAGAACAAAACAAACAAACAAAACAAAAAAAAAAATCAAAACCCAAACCCCACACACAACCTCTGCCTACATCTTAATCAAGAGCAGAAAGAAAGGAAAATTAGAGCAGACATTACTTGGATAGACTTAAATAAAAAGGACTACTCCTCAATAGCAGGCTCCGTTCTATCATCCAGGTGCCGCAATAATATCCATTTTCCAACTTAAAAGGAGTTGATCGTGTTACAAAAGATCAGATAACAGTAACGGGCAACATCAGACTATTAATGCCACAACCTCACAGAACAGAGAAAAGTATTTAAGCATGATATTGACTTTGTAAGATTTAAGATACCAGCACACATATAACAGCTCAACCTTTAAGACATTAGCATACTTATATTAAACAGTGGGATTAATGGATTTTAAAGGAGCAATACGATAAATTAATTCTGATACATCTCAGCAAAGTTGCTGAAAAAGAAGAGAGAAAGAAAAAGAAAGAGAAAAGAAGAGATCAGCATTCTAGAAGTATGCCCGGGGAAAAGCAGCGGCTGATCATGGCACACATTACCTCTGCCCCTTGTTCATCCATCTGCTGCACCCCAAGGAATGCCACAGGGGAAGCAAACATGTGGAGCACAGCTAATAACAGCAATTCTCTCCATATTAGAAACTAATTATCACCCTTTCCTATCAGGATCAGTGCTTTCAGAATTATAAGCAATTTACCCTACTAAATGCAGTCTAGAATTTAACACTCAACTTATTTTAAAACACGCCGACTTGGACCTGTATATAATACAAATTGTATTTCCTGTCCTTTCTCCCACTCTCCTGCATCTGAAGATTTAAATTTTTATTTTTTTAGTGAAGGGACAAAAAGAAAGGAGCTCTGCTTAAACACAATCCTGCATGTTTTAACTCTCAGCTCAAAACTGCACAATAGCTGCGATTAAGTCTATGTAAATCTAACAAAAAAGACAAACATTGGTTTTGTATTGTATTAGCAATCTTCTGGAAATAACAGCATGAAATCTCATTGCTCCCTACCAAATATATTACTTTTCATTAGATACACAGACCGTAAAACTACAAAATGAGATAAAAAGCTGTGAATAGCATTTTATATACTGACCTTGCAAAGAGAAATCAGAGTTTTTCCTTGGTCTATTTTCATTCTACCAAACTGAAAATTAACAACTTAGAGAAGTGCTGAGATCCCTCCGCATTGACTGCTTTATAACAAAGTAATTATTTACTTCTAAATAATCAAGTTAATGTTGTTTTGGCTTAATTAACCGCCTATTTCAGGCACCGCTTCTACACACAAGCGGTCCAAACGTTCTGCAGCACAACCCAAAGAAAGGAGAAACAGGGAACACCAAGGAAAATCATGCTATGACTGCCAGGACCTGAATAAAGAACATCAGGTATGGATCAAAACACGCTTCTCTCCCACAGATCTTAATTTCTGTTTCTTTTCTATCCATCCCCTCCTTGAGCCAAGCGCTTCTGTAGCCCTCACAGCCTCAAGTATGGTATCACAGCCGACCACGGCCAAAGTACCCTCTTCCAAATTCCCTCAAAGCCCCTCCTGGTTAGCCAGCAGGTGCCACTTTTTTTAAGAAAGACAAGGTCAACACTCCCCTAAGGATGTGAGCGAAACGCCTCCTCCAGCGAGCAGTCTGGGACTCAAACTCGGGTCTGCTGGCTCCAGACTCCACGCGCTGGCTCCGCGCCTTGAGGGACCCACGTCAAGAACTGTTAAAGAGGGATGTACAGAAGAGTCTCAAGGATGCAAGTGAAAAGCATTCTAATGAAAACCACCAAACTACTTTGTTTGTACCTTTGAAGAACAGACATTGATATTGCCATAGAAAACATCTTTAGCTGGAAATGAAACATTCCCTAAAATAATTGATAAGTAAATAAAACGTGGTCTCAGATGCTGAAGAATTGTAAATACATAGTAGAGCACTACTTTTTGTACACAGCAAAACATAAGGCCAGTATACAACGTGCTTATAAAGCTACCTTTTAAAAAAAAAATACAAAACATCAAGAATAGTCAAGACTGTATTTGTGATCAACTATATCCTTCAGCATGAAGGGATATAAAGAACAAACCTAACGCAAAACACCAGCAACTTGGCTTAATAAGCTTAGAGTACATTAAAAGGCACTCATAAGCATTTTCTATAAATGAAATGTAAAGCCTGATGACTACATACGATCCGGAAGACCAACCTAAGCTCATAATGAAGGTATTGTGACAAAGCTTAGTACCTGAAACACCAACAGAATGGTGTATTTTTGATGTGGCTGAAAATTTTACACTGATTATAAAACACGCATGTTCAAGTGACCAGTTTTAGGGGAGCGGTGTTCTAGTTTCTGTGATCCATGTAACAATTATAAGGCAGGTAATACTGAGTTTATCTAGTAAATAATATTTTTCCTTCCTGCAAATCTCACTTCTCAAAACGACAGCATTTTTACAGTGTAACAGCACATGGCTGGAAAATTTAAGCCATATGTCATGTACCCTTAAAGAAATAAGTAATAATACATGTATATTTAACTCAGTGCAAAACAGTCCATTTTTGTAGAACACAATGAAAAAGGGGTATTTTGACCTTCTATGAGAAAAACAAACTGGCAGACTGAATAATGAATTAATGGATACAGTTCTTGGTATTTAAGTAGTGGCAGTGAAAAGGGGGGGGGGGACTACGACCAAAACCCAGCAGCCCTGCACTCCAGTCACAAATGCCCTCTATCAGCACACAGCAGGAAGTACCACAGAGAATCAGCATCAGGAAAATTTGGATTTGCTTCCTCACACCTTTGCAATTTTGAGCATGTTTAACCCCACACCCACCACATACATACACAGATATTTTCATACCATCATCTGCATCCCTCCGGAAAAGAAAACAATTCCTACAGAAGATAATTCAGACTAGTTATGATGCCAATTTTCCAAAACAGATTTGTCAGCAACAAGAAATGGCATACAGACTGTTCTACTGGCATCCTACTTACTTATTACTCTTAGCTAGATTCAGTAACTAAATTTACATTAAAAATAATCACATAACTGTACTTCAGTATAAAATAAACACTGTGTTCCTTAATATCTCAGCACAAATCATTCCCAGGCTTAGAGGGGGAAAAAAAAAATTTAAAAGCATAAAACATAACAGCCAGTATCATTTGAGTTCACACGTGGTTGTCTGTCCAACCAAAACATCCATTAAGTCATCACCAGTTGAGGTCCTTATTTCTCTAAACGACATCTCAAACCATACATACACAGGCAAATTCCATTTTCCTTGTAAGAGTAACCAGGAGGTCACTGTGCACGCACAATGCATATGGCGTGCCAAGGAAGAACAACTAAAATATGGATAGCCTTACGCAAGCTAGTCACCCATTCTTGACACCACCTACTGAAAAAAAACAAACCCAAACCCAATTAGAAGAAAAATAAAAATACCTCTATAAACTGAAACCAGGACATACCCAGGTTTTTTCTGTTCATTCAATTAAAAGAACTCAATTCTGCAAAAAATTCTTAATTTTTTTTATTTGAAGTCAAAATGCATGCAGACCTTTCAGTAGATTATAACCCTACAGCCAGGTGTCTATTTCTTATAATTCTCATAATAAAAGCGGAGTCTTAAGTACAGCTCCCTTCTGAGAGAGTTTATTTTTTTCTTAAACACTAGCCACTCGACACAGGCCACAATATAAAACCAAAGGGCAAACATCGTAACGAACTCGTCACTCCTAAAAAGCCCAGCTCTAACTGCAGACATCCAGATACACACGGCTGAGTTAGAAGTTGCACAAGGAAAAAGGAGGGGTTTCTTGTTGTTGAATAATATGCAGCAACTTGCTACGTGTAAGTACCCTCAGAGCCAGCACTGGCAACACAAAAGGGAAGTCAGGGTCACAGAAACGCAGGCACATTCAGCGAGCTTCTACTTCCCAGTATCCCCACTTCCCATGACGCGTCCCTCACTGCAGTGCACCCTGTGCACTTTAAAGTTTTCCATTCTCAGCCCCAGCCACATTTTACAGAAAACATTTTTTAAATGGACATGCAATATTATTCAATTTTATTTGAAACAAACGAGCACAAGTGACAGAACGGTCGTGGTTGGAAGGGACCTTCGGAGATCAGCTAGTCCAACCCCCCTGCCCTCTGCTGGCCTCTCTACAGTAGTTCCCTTGAACTGGGGAGGCCAGAACTGGACACAGCACTCCAGATGTGGCCTCCCCAGGGCAGAGTGGAGGGGCAGGGTGACCTCCCTTGACCTGCTGGCCATGCTCTTTTTAGTGCACCGCAGGAGACCACTGGCCTTCTAAGCCGCAAGGGCACATTGCTATGTTATAGTCAACTTGTTCACCAAAAACCTTCCTAGGACTTTTCTTCACTAGCTCTAATGCTAAGGACAGAAGTGCTACGAGAAGTCATCAAAATCCCCAAAGAGAAAGTCAAAATAGAAAGGCCAAGGACAGAAAGCCCAAAATGTGTTATATCCAGCACAGGAATACTTGAGCAGGCATATTGAAACTGAACTCCAACTTGAAGAAGTACGTTAGAGGCATATTAAGGAGAGCGTACTTGAAGGACAGACCCTGCCCTCCCTTCTCGCCCCACTGATGCACATGCACTTCCATCACCAGGCCACACACATGTCCAAAAAGTAAAGGAGAACAATTTACAGGCCGTGAAAGCGTACCTCTCTTGGACTTCTATTTCCTTACGTATGATCTTGTAAAAGAGTGAATGACTACTAAATAGAAAAGGCCAGAGCCAACGACTTCCGACAAGTGGCCTTGTCCCAAGCCATTAAAACGGAATTATGGATAGGTGGGTGACAAAGTTTCTGAACCCAGCTTTCCAAAAAACCTGAGTGTCCTGGCTGAGCTCTTTCGCTCTGAACAGTCAAACCCAAAAAGCCTCTTTCTGCTGTCAAAGCCAGGCTGGCAGTAAGAGCAGAACGAAGTCGTTCGCTGCGGGAAGTGTTGGGGCAAGATCCACCGGACGCACCACGTACAGCCAGCCCGGCTCCTGCTCGGCACGGAGAGGCACAAAACCCAACAGCCCACTTCAGCAGCGGCTTCCGCATGGTGGGACACCAACAGAAGACTGATCTGCACGACTGAAGCCATTACATCAGTGGCACCCAACACAGAAATCCATGTGGCTACCTTCCCCCAAAGGAAAGAGTTACAGTGCCCAGATAACGAGAACGCACAGCAACAGTCCCAAAACGGCTGAAACCATGTGAATTTAGACACGTGTGGAACGAGAAGACAGAACACTGCCAGCATGCAAGTGGTCTCAATACAGACATAGTATGGGATTGCTAATCCAGCATCTAAAACAAATGCCAACAGTAATATCCTGCCCTATAAAGGTAATCCCACTACTATAAGTGTATTACATTAGGTATAAAATTCATAGTCTTGTAGGGAATTTACCACATCAATACTTCTTTTGTAGCCTGTGAATGATTCAAATGACAAAACCCAACTAAACCAGGTATATAAATAAGTGCGTACTTTTAACCATACCGATAATACCACTGACATGGTCACTGGTCTAAAGTTACATCTTTTACTGAACTGAGATAAATTTAAATTAATTCTAAACTCTGGAAAAATGAACAAAGGAAACACCAACTCAACATACTCTATCAATTCATTTAAGGTCAGGAAAAAAAATATCAAGACTAAAAAAATTCAAGAAGTGCTTAAGAACAATGTCAGAAGACTACCAAAGTAAAAGTGACCAGCAAGAAAACAAAGTAAGCTTCTAAAATTATTAAGAAGGATAGGTGTTCTAAGAAGCTGTGATAAATTGGAATAAATTTACATAGAAACAGAAATACTAACACTAGATTACCTGGCAGAACTTAAAAGATGATAAAAGCACCCAAAATTATGTAAGTGGAAAGTGACAAAGTTGACAAAAATTAACAAATTTCACTGAATTAGCAACTGCTCACTGAAATCCCATGTGTGTTTAGAGATAACAATCAAAACACAAAGACTAAAAATTTTAGGGGTAAAGACACCTTGTCCTGAGAGGTGAGATCACACCAGAGTTAGAGATTCAGTAGCCCACACCACAGCCTCGGCCCATTTGTGTTCCGAGACGGAGCAGGACCAGGGAGGAGAGGCAGCCAGTGCTGAGCGCCGACAGAAGCGGGACACCAGATACCTCTGCTGCTTTCTCACTTCCACTTTGTTCATTGCTACTTCTCTTACAGAACACAGCGCGGCATTGCACAAGCATAAGCATGCTTTACACTTTAAGCTTTTTTTTTTTTTAAAAAAAAAGGAAAACAAAAAACGCACAGGGCTCACACAACAGACACAGATACCAAATTTGCATTTCTTCATAAACATGCCCAGGATTTTCAAAGAAAAGGTATCAGACTTCTGAGAAATTAAGTCATTCCCTCTCTTGTTAGATTTTATCTGAATAACTTCAACAAACTTCTTAAGAAGAAACAATAATGTCATTCTCAATAGGGTAACTCTGGATGCATGTCAATTAATTCTACATATCATGTGTGTATTTCAAAGATCACTTCCAAGAGGGCTGGAAACAAATAATTATTTTTTTTTTAATCTGTCTGCATTTAAAGCCAATCCAGTCACGAGGCTTCAGAGGAAAAAGCAGGCTAAAATCTTATTTAAAAGCCTATTGCTAGCCCCATGAGAATGCAAGTCTCAAAACAGTAAATCCGCCACTGGTCCAGGAGCGACAGCTGACACTGCCGTGCCTCCCAATCACATTTTCAGTTGTACCTTTGCAGAAATACACACGTGAGAAGAAACTTTAAGACAAGCAATTTATAAGGATAAAAAAGAGTTGAAACTACTCAAAGTGATTCCGACAATCTTCGTTTGAGGCATTCTGGAAGATACACATACAGTAAAAGTGAATCAAAATGTATTTCAGAACACAGTCGCTATTCTTAATACTTAGGTCCACACCACTCCATGTATCGCGCATTCTTTTCTTGCACACACACACACAAAAATACCGCTTCTGCAAGACACTACTGTATATATTTAAAAAAAAAAAATCACAGCACCAGGAACAGCAATGAAAGAGGAAGTCACTGAATTGTCCCTGGGCATTTTGTCTATCAAGACACGTTAGAAAAATTAACTGAAAGTGAAACACACAACGCAGAACGCAGCGTTCCAGACTTGGCACTCATTTGGTTCCTATTGTACGAATGCCTGGAGGAATCGCACGCTCCCAGATGCAGTTAACTATATGAATGACCTGGATGAAAACAAGTCTAGGACAATGCAAATAACCAAATAACATTTTAAAAATTATTAAACATCAGCTGAACATCCAGACAAAAATCAAGTCTACCCTGTGCAAAAAGTTAACTTTACTGTTTTTCCTGCTATCCAATGGCAATTTTATTAAGAAAGTTTTAATTATGACATTAAATCTTACAACTAGAAGCAGCACCACTAACAAACTGTTAGAAAACCCAATCATTCTTTAACAGACCATCTTTATTTTCCTTTGGAATTGAGAACTAAGTTCATATTAAAAAACTCATTCAGAAACTGAGAAGTGCTCCACATCAAGGCCAGAACAAAGATATTCCCAGCTACCAAAACCAGGAACAGAAACCTGGTAGTGGGCCGTGGTAAGCACATAGGAATGGATGTGGCCACCTGCACGAAGAACGCCGAGGGCAGACTAGTACAGTTCTTTATTTCCCGGCTTCAAAGCTGAACACTACACTACAAATGTTGATGGTCTTAAGCTTTGCTCTGAATTTTTGGAAACACAATCCTGCCAAAATAAATATGAAAGTTGCTTTCATTCTGTGTCATTACCACTTAACTGAGACAAATATTCTTCAACAAGTTGAAGAAAACATCTACCTACAATAACAAAACAGTGAAGGACCAAATGTATACCTTGAACATTAACAACAAATAAAGCGGTAAGAATCCCTAAAGTTTCTTGTACACCAGACACATGGAAAAACAAATAATGTTCCCACACTAGCAGTTTCAACCGGATCAATGTCCTGGCCTGCTCTGGAATATAATTCTAACCCCCAATTTCCCCAGCTTTCTGTGTCGCCTCAAGTACAAGCTTCAGTGCAAACATCCTACCTCACAAAAGCTGCTGCGAGGTTTAAAAGCACCTCAAATCACTTGAGCTACAAAAAGATGAGAAAGTAGACATGATTTAAAACAAAACCAAAAAAAAAGCTTCACAACAAGTATCACATTCAGAAGTTGCTGAAACGTAACCTATAAATTGGGGTGAACAGTTAATTCACCTTCCTAAAAGAATGTCTAATGCCTTAAATTGGTTCACGCTGTCTCCCTGTTCAGTGTTTTCAGAAATACTGTTCCTGCTAGTTCTATCAGACATTCAGTTTACAGTAAAAGAAGAGAGAAAAAAAGTTATAATTTTTGGAACACTTGTTTTTATCCTAACCTGATTGATTTTATGGAGTTTTATAGAATGTAAAGCAACTTCCCTCCCTCCCCCCCCCAAAAAAAGCTAGACCGAAATAGAAAACAGCAATTATAACATGCTAGTTTGGCAAATACACCAGTTTAATTTTGCGTTACAAGGGACTGTTTGAGTGCCAAGGCACTGTTTTTCTCTTACAGGATATTTACACACAATGTAGGTTTTACTAGTCAAACCTCATTGAGATCAAAGCACACTGTTAGCATGTAATAAAGTATTTGTTTTCAAAACATCTGTGGTGCTTGAAGTCTTCCCCTATGACATGTATTTACTCATCAGTACTTCTTAAACTTCCTCTCGCATACCAGAATGATGATAGAAGAATTGTGTATTTCACAAAAGGCTGTATTTAACGCTATACAACTATTTTTATGACAGAAGAAACAAACAAGTTAAAAAGCACTTCAGGGAAAGGAGAAATTAATGTTTTGAAACTAAGTTCTTCACGATCATTAGGTCAGATCAAATTTGTTTCATAACTTTAAAACGCGCACTGCTGTAGCACAATTAGCTTTTCCATCTCTGCTAAAGCATAGGTTCTGTCTATGACATCCCAAAGGGGATTTATTAAGTATTCAGAATACAGGCACAGTAGCAAATGCAGTCACATTTAAAACAGCCTCATTTCTTGTTTCAGTCAGAGTAGGTTTTGTCAAAAAACCCACTTGATTACTGAACCTTTTTAGACGACTTGTTACCATATCCATGATTATTAGATAGTGGCCATAGGCTACGCACTGGTACATATATCCAGCTGTCAAAGCAAATTTAATCCACTAAATACAAAGGATAGCTACGGACAGGCTTGTTTTCTGTTTATATATCAGGAAACCTTTTCAGACTAGTAATTTTCTTCCTTGAAGAAATTTAGCCAAATCTATTTATCTGCACTTTCTTATTTGGATTAGATTCAAACAAAATTTACAGAAAGGAGAAGCGTGTGTAATCTGCGCAGGTGTACTGAAACAGTTTCTAGAACATTGCTGACTCCTAGACAGAAATTTGCATTTTCACATTTTTAAATAACAGAACTTACATTTTAAAAGTTGTATAGTAGATACAGTAAGAACTGAATTGAAAAAGAAAAACCCAAAAACTTTATCAATGTAAGTAAAATACTGAATTAAACAAGCAGAGACACAGAAATGACATACAAAAGGAAGGAGTAGATATCAACACTGAAAATATGTGCAAGCTAATTTAACTCTGCTTAGGTCATATGAAGTTATCCCTATTAACCCCTACCAAGTCCACTATTTCCCTGAACTGAAGAAGTTAAAGAACACTCACTGTCTCTTCCACGGAGTGAACACTAGCCCTCATTTTACAGCTGAGGAAACTGGAAAATCGAAGCGGGGGGGAAGGGCAGTTCCTCAGAGGAACATAGGAACTATGCAACAAGATAGGAACAGAAATTTTGCCGCTTAGCTATGTTCTTTAAAACCCAAGATTATTCTCTCTTCATTGTGCAACAATACAATCTCGGCACAAGTTTTCAATGGAGATATTAATGCTTGCTTTAGCTTATTTAAATTACAAAAATAACAGCACTAAGTATCAAGTGGGTAACAGTAGGTCCCAGGAATTTGCTATTCCTAGTGAATTTCTAGATAGAAATTTTCATGGAAAGAGTCATGAAGACAAAAAAAAATTTCACATTTTTAGAATTCTGCATCTTGTTCATAGATCAGTACTCCACAGCCCTATAATTTAACGGATACGATAAAACAGTAGATGGAAAGAGAACCAGAGGATATTGAAAATTATTGAACATTTCAGGATGGGCGCTTGCTACATGTATTACATGAACTGCTCATTTCATTTTAGAATCAGTCCTCCAAGTATAAAGTTCTTTCAGAATTAGAATTTCAAAAGATAAATACCTAATTTCTCATCCTAAACTCATTTTAAATGTTATCTTTGCTAAGCCTGAAGAAATCAGGCCAGTATTAATACATACTTACATATTCAGAAGACAATGAGCTTATCTCAACGTATTTCAGTGAACCTATTGCCACAGTCCCCAAAACAGTGCCTACTCAAACAGTATTCATGGACTCAAAGGACGCATAAATAGAACTTTTGTTGGAGCTGTGAAAGACCTTTTTTCCCCAAACATCACTCGAGATCAACTGGCAAAACAGTTAGAGGAAACTTGGGTCATTAATGTTGTGTTCATTCCCAAGGACAGGTGGAGAGCTTCAGTACACACGTCCGCTGACACAGCGTGAAATTTGCTTAAAAAGGGAAAACGCCAACAAGCAGACACCTTGCACAGTGCGATTCCCCTGGTTCGCGCTCTCCGCGGAATCAGTGCCGACCTCTCCTTGGTACAGGGTCTGGTCACCGCTCCAAGGTCACTTACACCACGACTTGTCTCCCCAGGTTAGACCAACACCCGTAGGGAGCGTAAGTAACAGGTCCTGTCGGAAGCGCTGCTCTAAGCTTCCCACGGCCAAGCCAACCTGAAGCTCCGCTGCTCCCTCCGCTGGGAAAGGGGCCGGAGGGGGCAGGGAGCGCAGAACAAACCCAAGGTAACCACCGCGAGCATGGCACACGCACGCGGCTGCTAGAGCGGGCAGGAAGTTCTTTTCAGGTACAAATAAAGTATTAATTATTTCATTCTTCCTTCACTGGGAAGGAGAAAAAAGAAGAATGAAGTGTTTAATTCTCATCTGTACCTACTATTTCAGAGAAGGTGATAAAGCTACAGATGATCTTGCATAAAAAGCTGCAAAGGATGGAGTATACTATACTACCCATATACTATATGGGTAGCTTCAAAAATTCTTCTCTTCCAGAAGAAGTGTTACTCTTTCAGTAACAAAGGTACTCTTAAACATGGAAATCCCAGTTCACATGAAAGACTACACCGTACAGCGTTAATCACATTGTCTTCCAGAGACTTAGAAAAGTTTTCGCTTTTTCTTTATATTCCTCAGTTTAAAAATGGTTTGATTTTTTTAAATAAGGAAAAAAGTTAATCAATTCCATGCTCACGGGACATGTAGAAATGGATGTTACTGCTGTCCAGAGCATCTGTGCTATACAAGACGCCGCCAAACTCCTACACTTAATCTTGGGGAAGAAAGCATCACTTATTAAAACAAAAATTCTATACCTGATGGGACACAAGAAATTCACAGCCTTTTCTTAATTTGATAACAAAAGCACACTCTGAGGAAGAAATATTTATACAAAAAGACCTACCCATGTTTCCTGAAAAAGGGATCCTAGGTAAGGTATATTTTCCAAATAAATACATAGCTACATGTCTCCACAAGCGATTCTCCCCCGTTAGGGTCACAACTAGGGTTCTGCAATATCAGTAACATGGCAGCAAGGCAACCATTTCACTTCGGAAAAAGGAAAACAAGTTGAAAAGCATTACAAATACAGCAGCATATTTTCACAACTGTTTTGCAGTAGCCAAAATCAGGGAGGAAACTCCCTAAAAATGTATTTTCAAAGTACTAAAAGGGAGAAGTCTTGTAGGAAACTATGGAAGTCACACAGTGATACTTCTGCAAGGAACGCTAGTGAGCTGTTACAACAGCTCAATCTGCGTACGCATCCAAGCTAAGTATGTTTAATACAAGAATTGTTCACAGCCTAAGACTTGAAAAGCTGTAGCTTTATGAATAAGGGGTTCAACCAACAATTACCTGTGAAAAAAAAAGAAAACCATGTATTTTAAAGAAATCTATACTTCCCGCCCTTTTCACTACAGCTATGTGCTAATACTGACAAGGTACTTTGAGATCAATGCACCAAGCACTTTAGGAGATGCAACAGCTCTGCCAAGAATCCTGCCTTCAAAAGGACTTTCATTGCTATGGCAACAGCATGTTCTCCAGTATCCAATTCGGAGACAACCTATGACACACACACGAGAGATGGCCAAACTCCGACCCAGTCCTCACTGCAGCACAAGTCCCATTTGTTACGTGCACACCAGTTTTCACTTGCGGAAATACAAGATACGTAACAGGGTTTTTTGATGATAGCTCACAGGGCACTTAAGTCACCTACAAATAAACAGATGCATCTAGGGGAAAAAAAATGCCATTCACTTTATAAAACAAATGGAGACTATTTAAATGCCAAAAGGAATATAATCATTAGCGTAGAATATAAATCGCATTACACAACACCTTCCACATGCAGGTATTACTCCTTTTCTGATCCCAGTTTCCCCTGGCAGGATGAGGGAAGGGGAAATGTTAGTACATAGTAAATAAGCAGATGATTGAAGCTGTTATTCAGTACTCAACAAGTATCTTGAAAATAAAGTGGGTTTAACAAGTATAATGGACAAGCATAAATACAAATTCCGGTTTTACTGCAGCACTCAAAAAAACCAAATTAATGCAATCTCTTACAATGCTTCATCTTCTACCCAGAAATGTACTCATGAACACCCAGCTTTGACACGTCTTGCAATTTACTCACATAACAGTTTTAAGCATCCATGCCACATACACCGCTCTTAGGCTTGTCAGAGTCTGCATACTGCTACATAGGGGCTAGTTTTCAAAAGGCAGACAAAAACCAGCCTGCTGTTGCTCACCTCAGTTCATTCACTCCAGATGGTCAGATATCTCTCTCCTGTAACACGCGAGAAATATAACAACGTGGTTGCATTCTTCACGTTCCTGGCAACCCTAAAATAGTTGAGTAACCTTTAAGATTACTCCTGGTTGTACAGTACAGCGGTCATATATCGAAGACTGACATACAAGTAGAAACTTTTTGTAAAGAATCATAACCTGCTTGAAACTCTTGGTGGAAGAAAAAAGATTAAATTAACTTTTATGGAAGTTGACTACTCCCCACTTTAGAGGGGTTGAATTACAAAGAGGAAAAAATAAAAGGCCCTTTTGCTGATTTGTGAAGGCCTGAAAGAATGTTGGGAGAGTATGTTCTGGAAAGGATGTGGTCTCCCATCCTTTAAAGCCTCTTTCTGCTTCCTTTTGAAGGATCAGCCATTATCTAGCTTGCTTTGTAAGTAGTAATATTACAGAGTAATTAAAAAATATTCCAAATAATTAATGAAATTAACAACTGAAAGGGAGAAAGAGATGAGGGCTTTGATTTGTCTGGGTTTTTATCGGGGTTTGGGGAGGTTTTTTTATTTAGGTTTTTTAGGTTTGGGTTTTCTTGTTGGGTTTTGGGGTTTTTTTCAGTTGATAAACTTTTTAAATTCAGTATCTTACGAGTACTTGCAAGAAAAATATCTAATTCAGATGTTCCTGTCAGAAGTAATACTGCCAAGGTTCATGCTCCGGTTTTTTTTGTGTGCTTATTACTGTCCTCTGGCAAGGGAATACGATATCAGAGATATTTTCAAGGTTACCAAAATAAAAGCATTACACAGAGCAGAGAACACATGTCAGACATTACATGCATTTATACACATAAAATATTTGCTTTACCATCCCATTCACTCACCTTGCATCTAAGCACCACAAGCACTAACGTCACAAAGACGCACTGCAAAATGCAGCCATTTGAACTCTGCAGTAGCGAGCACCATGAGCATTTTTAGAAATATACAAACGCTTTTCATTACTCCAAAACTCGGTCATCTTCATTAAATCACCATCTCTTCATAAAAGCCTTGGCTTCATTTAGCATTCAGGAAGATGAAAGAGCAGCTACCCTCCTTATGGATTACTTCTCTATTACAAGAGAATGTTTTGCACGTCAAAAGCAAACATTAAAGGATTAAATGATATTGTCGTTGCTGCTCTTGTTTATTTGCAGTGGGCAGTGAACAGAATTGCAGCGAAACAATCAGTGATTATTTTAAGCTGTGTTCTTTTGCAAGGATTATGACTCATGAGTTGCTGGATAAAGAAACTGGAACGGGATAGGTGTCGCATTGAAAAATCATCGAAACATCACAATATAAAAAATGTTTGTCCTACAAGCAAAGCTGTCTGGTTTAATCACTTCACAGAGTAGCCACAATAGCTCTTGGGATAACACCAAGACAATAATATCTTGCATTCAAATAAACAAAAAATAAAAATATAAACAATGAATTCCATTCTCCTCCAGAAGACTAAAAGTAAATATACTTCAGAAAATCCTAATGTATCTCCACAGAATCCCACTAACGCCAATGCAACACAATAGAAAATTCAAGAGATATTTTCTTACAATACATCCCTGCAGCACGCAAAATGTGAAATTCAATGACTTTATCGTGAATTTACCTACATCTTTTAAACCTTAATTACATTTTCTAACAGAACCAGAGAAACCAAGTTTGCAAAGCAAGGTTATTTTAAACTAAACTCCTTCCGTTCTACCTCACACATTATATGCCAATAGGTATGAATCACACAGTCAATTTTATGTTTTGCTAATTCTTCTGTCTGGTTCCCTTCTTATTGCCTTGTTCAAGCAAAAAACCAGTTTATTTTGGACTTTTAGATAGGTGTTAAAAATGCAGATGGTACATACAAAAAACACCGATGCACATTCAGTTTTTATTTTAGGTAAGACTTGGAATCATTCAATCCACTAGAGATTTTGGCTGTAAAACCTGAACATGGGAGAAAACAGAAGGACTATAAATGAGTTCCCTCTCCAAAGACAACGACAGACATATTAAAAGCAGCAACATATTTTGGTCATACTCTGAACGCAACAAATACAGACACTAGGTAATCCTACAGACCAAGTTCTTGTTTATACTGAATTAAGGGTAAACTTTGGTTTAAACTCAATTTCATTTAACACACAGAACACGCACGTTCATGGTTTGATATTCATTGGTATTTTACCCACAAAATGTACACAACTAGAAATGACCAAATTTGGACTTTGTCTTATTAGGTATGTTTTTCTAACAATTAGTTCTGCCTATTCATCCTGGTATTTAAGAAGGCGGGGGGAAAAATACCATCTAAAATGTAATTTTCACAAACCAAGGCTCAGAATATATGAGAGTTCTATATAAAACTCCAACCCAGACTGTTTAAGTCGCTCCGCATTACCACTGCTTCATTTTCATCAGCAGTAAAGAGCTCTTTCAGAGACAAGGCACAAACAAAATCCTGCGGTTTTATTCATGCAAAGGAAAGGAGAACAGCAAAAGCAAGCGGTTCAAGTTATTACTAGAACTCCACATAACTACCAACCTGATAAAGACACAGAAATACCACTGTTCCTGCAAGCTGCAACTGGTACAGAAAAAACGAGTCTGCAACACCAAAAAAAGCAGACTCGAAAAGCGTAACGTAGATGCCTCACATGCTTACAAAAAACAATATAGGCAATCTCTGTAGGACTTCAGGAGCAAGAAATCAGGTCCACCACAATAAACAAGATTTACTTCAGGGGGGGAAAAAAAAAAAATCATTAACGCAAAACTGTCAGCTATATGTAAAAAAATCTTCCTATTTTCCACTTACCAATAAAGAGAAATTGTGCGCAATACCAGAAAATGTACACATTTAACCTTCTTTTTAAATGCAATTCTACAGCATGGAGAGGTTTTAAAGTTTTCCATAGCACTAATATGGAAGTGTACAACTTCCCTGCCAAGATAAACCTTACTTAGTTTTATACGAAGGTTTTACTGGCATTCCTAGAGAGCAGCACCCTATCCCAGGGCTGGGAAGCAAACCCTTTTCATCAAGTCTCTTCCTCCTTCCATCCCAAGTACTTCTCTAAAACACCAGCAACAATTGTTTTGATGTGATCAAGCAAGATTTTTCTGCATTACATTGGTAAGAATATGAAGTTTATTTCATTTAAAGCAATTCCAGCTCCTTCTTTAAAAAAAAAAAATAATCATATCCCTAGCATATAAGAATCTAACAAAGTCCTAAAGATTGATTGGCTACATTTTAGCCTGATTACCCTCTGAAGACAGTGACATATTATTAAATATAACAAAAGCTGCTCTTTCTGATCATTCTTGGTATTCAGTTAACATCTTCACCAAAAAAGTATGTCCTTTATGTTTTTGAATGCTGTGTTTACAAACACAGCTTTGTTTCACAATTGGAAAAAACAAGACATTCATTCAGGACATTAAAAAAAAATTATCATTATCTCATCTTAGACTCATAATAGAAAAAAACCTTGCCCCTAAAACCACTAGTGGATAATGGATTGTAGTATTTAAAAAATCCACAAGTACTGAAAAATCATCAGGTTGAGGTATACAATAGAACTGGGGACTTCTATACTTCCATATTAATAAAAAACCCAACAAATTGAAGGGGTGACCATCACTGTTTAAGTCGAGGGGGGGGAATTATATCAAAAATACATTTCCTGTCCTTAGAATGATAATTACGCACTGAAATAATTCCCCTCCTCCTTTTCTTACCATGCTTAAAAACCAAAAAAGTTATTAAGGTGTATACATGATTTAAAACTAGTTGTGAGCATTCAGTAACAATCTCCCTCAAATAATTCACGTGCAGAAGAAAATAGTGACTTTTCTTATTTCTTTACTATTTAAATTTAGTCACTTCCTCACAGGAGGACACACAAATCTAATCAAGTTTTGCTATATCCTTCTGAAGAAGTGCTAAAACATTAAAACACACAATGCCTCTAAAAAAAAAAAAAAGCTTTTTAGAGGACATACTTTATTCAGTGAAGTTATTTATTGAATTTCAAATTTTCAAATATGACAAACTAATATTTATTTTGAAAGAAATTTAAGATAGAAGACTTCTTTATTGTATCACACAGAAATATCTGGCTCCACAGGTAATTTAAGAAATTTTATAGAGCTGCTAAAAAGCTCAATGCTGCTCCCCAAAACCATAATCCTTCAACACTGAAGTACCAAAAAAAAGAAAAAAAGAACTGCTTCTCCGCAGTCAAGAGAAGTCAGCTCAAGGTCTAGTGAACTACTCAAGTTTATGCACATCCCTCAATTTCAAAAATAGCCTCCACAAACTCCAATCTTACTAAGTGACGTGGTACTATACTAGTGCCTTAACTATCCTTCTGTTCATAAATACAACACAATTTTCAACTATGAAAAATTACACTATACTTCTAGCAACTTAAAGAAAATACAGTTTACTAAGTTTATAGCACAGTGTACAGTAGATTAATAGAAATCCATGTAACAGTATCTATCAGCTCAACTATGGATAAAGTCAAATTATCCGAGACAAACAGCTGTCATACCAACTTGATCGCAAAATGACTAAGGGGTTAAGTCCCTTGTGCGACAGCTGGAGAGAAGTGGGGGGAAGGGGAACTTTGGCATGCATGTATGAATGACAAGCTTTTAACATGAAATTCCCTTGCCAAAGACCAAAAAAAGACCACAAACAAATAAAACCTAACCACCCCAAACCTTAGCAAGAGCTACAGACATAATAAAAGTTCTACAGTAATTAAGGCAGTGAGTGCAAGTTCAGCTGCCATTAAAGGACACACAAATACGCAAGAATCTAATTTATACTTCTCTTTAAAGAAAAGGAATTCCTCAGGTAACGTGCAATTTCACCTCAGTCTCTTTTCAGGACTCTTCCCCCACCTCACCCAAACCTTCATGCCTTGTATTTACATTTATATCAACACTGCTCTCTGGGTAAACCCAAAAATACAGCAACAGGCACTTCCAAATCATACTGCTTCCCACGTGCCATTATGTCCCACTCTCCAAAGCATCTGGATACTCTTCAGCACTTAGAGCAGATCAGGAAAATTTGGCAGATCAAAGAGCTACTGGCTGGGGTGGAGGGTGACGGTAGGAGGTGCCCCGTCCCGGGTAGTTCCGCATGAGGAAAGGGCAAGGCAGTACTGCCACCCAGGCCCCTCTGAAACCACCCAGAAACGACATCGCACAGACCTCCCTCGCCTTGCGAGACAGCGAGGTCTCTGTGGGGATGGGAGGTTAGATCCTGTGCTCGGCCACACAGTGATCACATTGCTGCCTGCACCCAGGAAAACTCACTACTGGAAATACGAGATCAACTTTGTGAAGGAATGCTTCCCACGGGCCAATACAGCAAAAGTTACAGTTTCCCTTATGAACAGCATTTACTGTATCCCTAAACAAAAGACAGGCCAAATGCTACTAGAAATACTAAAATTAGCTATCTGGAAGACAGAAAGGAATTTCTGACGAATTGACATACGGTTCATACCATCACCTTAAGTGACAACAGCCAAAACCTCAGCCAGAAACCTTTGAAGCTATGGTTTCAAAACCACAGTCAATGGCACTAAATGATGGACAAACACCTACTTATCCACTCACCAAGCTAATTCACAACGCCTAGCTGTTCCAGTAATTTCTCCTTTTTTTTTTTTTAAAAAAAACCTCAAAAAACCTCAATATCCATGTGACCACAAACACTTTGTGAAAGACAGTCGGCTTTAAAGTTGGGTTACGGGTTCCCTCCATTTGTCCAACACTTTTCCTCCCCTCTTCTTTCTTAAGTGGGAATATGGATGCAGTTACTTAGCCCTGGTAAGTCTGCTGGACCTTTCAAGATTGGAAAGATGGAGTAAGCGTCTGATAATTTACCTTCCCAAAGGCAAGGGAAAGGGAGGAGGAAAAGAGAGAGCAACAGTGAGACAGAAGCTGCCAACGGGAAAGCTGCGGAGTCCCATATTTACTAGCACTGGATCACCCTTCCAGGTTTCTAAATGCAATAGGTGAGGGACGGATCAAATTCCTGAAATACAAGACTTCCACTCTTTTTCTTTTAATTTAAGAGTCTGTTGTGACCTAACACATTCTAGGACCAGGCTACGTGACTGTATGAGACCACTCAACTCCTTAATTCAGGGATTAGGAGCAGGCACTAGGAATTCCCTGCATCTCAATGGGACCAGAATTTCCTGTACCTCAACAGGCACCAGAAACACACGTAGAACGACACCAGAGAACTGATTCTTCTTAGGAAACACAGTTCTGATAAAAAGAAGAGGGAAAAATGTATTTTGAAAGGTTGAGAGCGCTAATTTGCATACATGAGAAGCCTCCTCTTCCTCCAGCTTTCTCCAAGGCTGCGATTTGGCTGTCAGAGTTAAGAGCACCTTTTCTCTCCGACACTTGCCGTAGGTTAGTGCACACATTGCCCATCCAGGTAACTCTCACCAGTGGTTTTGGTGGGGTTTTTTGTTTGTTTCTTTGTTTTACAAGGAACTGCTGATGCAAAAGTAAAAAGGAAATACGAGTTCAAAGGACTGACAAACAGTAATCAAGTCAGGTTTTGCTGATTTTGGCAACACTGGTAACTTAACAGACCTGCTAAAGAATTGCCATTGTGTCCAGTTTCAAGACACATGGCCCTAATTTAGGGACAATCAGGTTAATGGCAGGCTATCAACTTAAATGGTCTTTGCATCAAGCCACTAATTAGTGGCCTATCCCAATCCATTCCTTACAAACCCAGTATATTCGCAGAGAGAAGTGGGAAGGGCAGCCTCTTAAATTTGCATAAAAGGGGACCAAACCCACGCAAAGGGGTATCGAGGCAGATAAATCCGAAAGTTTTTTGGCTTGTAGGGCTAGCATGAGGAACATCCGATACACACGAGAGTTACGCCCAAAACTGTCCACGCACAAATGCATGTACTAATTTTTCATGAAGTTCAGAAGAATCTTACAGACAAGAGAAGTGTCGTATTTTGATGACTTCACTCTTTAACTGTACCTCTTTACACTCTTACCACTTTGCTTTCTGGCAGACATCCATCCATACCTCACATACGTACGTGCACAGACGCATGTGAAAATAATGTTACTGGAACAATGAGGAGGCTACAAAAATTGAAGACAGTAAGCTACACAGGCATGTTCTTCTTTAACATCTAAGGAGTTACTTGCAAAAGTTAAAAAAAAAAAGTTTTTTTTATTTTAGGGTACCACACCTGGGATCAAAAAAAATGTTTCAATCAAAGCAAAAACTGAAATTGAGCTCAAAGCTACCAGCAACCCTAGGAAAATTGCACTATTACTGCCTTTGGCAGGCACCTGAATATTGTGACTGGATTTTACTGGAGTTACTGTAATAAGTAAAGCGCATTGGGCAAAATCAGTAACCACCCGAGTTTGTATTGGCATATATTTTGTGGCTTTAACAAAAGGAAAACAAAGCAAAATTTCACCATAAATCATAAACACTGCTATTAATCCTACTAGCAGCACAGAAAATTTTAATTTTAAACAAAATCTGAAAAAAAAGCCTGACTAAAAAGCCCGACAGAGCACATCTCTGACCTTTGCCTTCTCCCTCAACAACTTCTAAGACAGAAATGGCTTTATCTTCACAAGTTGGTTTTGGAGGAGAAAAGAATGCGAAGTTCTGTTTTAAACAAGAGGTAATTACAACAGGTACGACAGGGAATATTTTGTGCCTTAACTCACTGACTTACATATCAGGTTACTTTTCCAGTATGTTTATTTTCACCAGTAGTCTGACCAAGTTATTTGACTTTATCAGCAGCTTACACGACTTAGTGTCATAAGATACTAGGATATATCAGATTAGTTCACTTATTTCATCTGCAGCTTTCATTCCTAACTGATTGACCTGTAGAAAGCAAGCCTGCCCCAACACCAGACTTCAGCTATCTTTTAACCAAAACACAGCGCTCATGTGTTAATCCATGACAGTATTTTCGTACAACTTACAGGTATCAGTCATATTAGCCAGTTTATTTATTCAGCACAGTTACACATATAATTTTGCAGCATAATCAACAGAAATATTGCAGAATTATACGAAGCCTGTTACATCAGAATTAGTAACATACATCCCAGTATTTTCCAATTAACCATCCTTGAACTGCAACTAATTTGTCCTTTTAAACTGGGGGCCTGGGGGGTGGCAAGGAAAATGCATCATGACCATTTCATCCCTTCTAAATCAGACTTCCCAGAAATGTACAGTCCTAAGAGCCACCAAGACAAGCAATTGATTTTCACCTACTTAATGGGGGCCATTAGGCTGCATCTCGAACCACTGATGGGGGGGGGGGGAAGCAGGGAAGGAAGGTGTTTTCAGATTTGTTTAAGTTTAAATGAGAAAAAGGCAGCTCTAATACCAAACAATAAAAACATTCTTATTCCAACTAAGGAAAACACTTCCCTTTAGTGTGCTGGTAAAGACAACAGAAAAATAAAACAACTGAATTTAAAGGGAAAGGTACTGAAGTAGCTTCACTTCTGTAATTGCCATCAAAATGACAGCAAGTCTCTGAAAGAGGTAGCATCGCTCCGTATTAAAAAAAAAAATTAAAAGAGTACTTTTTAGGAATCTGTGCTTTTCAGTACTAGATGGCTCAAAGGAATAAATACCTCCTCCGGGCATGTTTCTCTTTAAAGAGTGGCCTCTAGCAGTTAAAAAAAAAAAGTTTTCCAGAAACTGAAAGTGAAGTTTCTAGAAATTGAATGCCTATACTTCACCGATCATCTTAACGTGGTCTTTCGACAACCCTTAACACTGACTCAGAACACAGCTAGTATAGAAGTCTGTCACCTCTCACTCCTGCAGAGTAATCCCCCTAGGTCAAGCCTTAGGTCACAACATTACGAGAATTAGGGCATATAATCCCACTACCAGTAAATCTCTACAACTGGAAGTGTTTTGAATTAAAACCCACACCTATATATCACTCTCTTTTCCAAGGGGAATTCAGCGGAGGCTGTAGCTCGTTTGACAGCTGCAGTGTATTGCTCATGATAGGTATCTACGTGATGATATACCACACTGGTAACGAAATTCAAGGAGTCAGTAACACTGTTTCTCCCAAAAAGCTCAGTGTTCCGGCAGTCTCCCTTTTTCTGAGCCATTCAAGGAAAGAAGGGGAAACACGAGCTACAAATAGGACAAGCCACATTACCCAAGACTGATCTAAGACCTAAACTAAAAATGAAAGCTTTATTATTCAACAGAAAATTATTCCACTCATTCAGGAAAAGCAAGGGGAAAGTGGGACGAGATGCTCAGGTTGTGCTCCCCACAGGAAGTTTTAGCTGCCTGAATGTCTTTAAAAACAAGCTTTTGAGAAACAACTGTCTTGAGTATTTGTATTAAAAAAAAAAATATTAACTCCATGGTATACAGATCTGCTGTCTTACTATTGGCAATAATTTAAACCTGACATACTCCTAAAATGCAAGACAAAACAACATATATTTTAGGAGAGAAAAAAGTAAAATGATTCTTCAAGTATGTCACAATTGCAACATTTGGTACATATTTTCATTAAATATGTATTTAATCTTCATTAAATATGTAGCCAAAAAAAACGTGGGAGATCATCTCCAAAGAGTTTGCAAAATGATATAATGCAGAAGTTTTAAGATGCTTTTAAAAACAAAAATTCTAAAGTGTCACTAAAATGCAAGGTGCCATTTGGACTCTCAAAGTAAGAGCTCTAGCAATGTAAGAAGCAAACAGGCGACGTTACTGCACAACTTCAAGAAGCTACTTCACTCCTCTACTGGCATTCTAAAAGTTTATTTCCATCAACCTTAACTAAAAACACAATATCACTTTGTTATATTCACAGAAACAAAAATATCGCTTTGCTATTCACAGAAAATAAACATACATAAAAGAGAGCACAACACATTATCAAAAAGTTAGTTTCTCTGTTGCAGTAAGTAGCAATAAATATAGCTTTACAAGAATGATTAAAAGTACCTTTAAAAATTGCATTGTGTTCCTATGACAGGCTTAGCTTAAAACGTCTCTGAAAACATCTGTTAGGTGGCCCTCAATGAAAACACATTGAAGCCACAAAATACATGCGACGTGTAAATAGTTACTTGTTTTCCAGATGCGCTCAAACGTACAACATGAGAGAATTCTATTTGTCGAGACTACAGTTGAGAAGAACACAATTTTAGAAAATTATATTAGCCTTAGTTTTCCTTAAGAACTGCATTTTAAAATATACCCTTGAGTCAGGAGTATTTCATTATTTGGCATTTCACTTAAGTGTTTTTCCCTTTCATACCGGGGCTAGGAAATACTCCAGTTGAACAGGTAGGTTTGATTTTATCAAACAAACAAAAACAAAGAAGCCATTTCACTTTTAACACAACAGATAAACAGAAAACGTCCGGCCAGAGATACTTCACCAGTCTGGGACAAGCAGTCTAAGGCATTTACAGGAAAACTAGTGAAAGTGAACAAACCGTGTTATAAAGTCGGATCAAATCAGCACACCTCTAATTAATCTGAATGTCTTAAGAGAATGCATACAAATGAAAGATTACCATACTCCGAGCACATGAAGACTAAACTAAAATATCAAGACCCAGGTTACATGAACTTTATGTATCTTGGATGCATCCTACCTGATCCACTGAACTGGCTGCTTCCCAGCGTAGTTGGTCTGGTTTTCCCACTATTAACAGGTGGGGAAAACATCTGCAAGGAAAAAAAAAAAAAAGATGTGTTTAAATTGGCTTTGATACTCTATGCTAAATTATTAATGAAAACTTAAATAAAAAAGTTAATGGGAAGCAATTATTTGATTCATTTTTCTTGCTAGCAAATAAACCGAACGCAAAATGCCCACAGATTAAACCCATAAAACCAATGAGCTAAAATGCTCCTTGCAGTTTACTAGTACCACTAGAATCTCTCTTCTACGTGAAAAGAAACAACTTTAAAAAAAAAAAGTTTAAAGGAGACCTGCTATTGCTAGTGCAATTCAAATTAGCTCAATATATTTTAAATTTTGCTACTTAAAATATATTTCTTGCTGATCTGTGAGATTAGAGTCACTGGATAAAGACAGCTTTTTGAGAGGCAATAGTTTTCTGTTACGTTTATAAATCAAGCACCCTTTTGAAATCTGTTAAGTGTGGCACACAGAAAACGCCTACAATTTTCTAAGCCAAAATCACCGTACAAACTATCGTTTGGTAACTTCTGTTATTTAGGGGCATTACATTTCCATAGAACGCTTTGGGTTGGGGGGGATTTAAAGATCACCTAGTCCCAAGCCCCCGGCCACGGGCAGGGACACCTCCCACGATTTTCTTCTGGTTTGCTTAAAAAAAAAAAGTAAAAAGAAAGAAAAAAAGAAAAAGAAAAAAAAAAAGCCAAAGTACCGGTGCCACAGGCCAGCTTAACAAACGTTAATTATTAGATTATGCCATCACCGGGTCAGCCCGATTTTAACCAGCTAAACCAATCGCCCCAGCTGGCATTACGGCATTAAACCCCGAGTCTAGACATTACATCAAAGTTCAGGTGTCCGGCGGGGCGGAGCAGCCCCCGCCGGGCCGCCCCCGCCGCCCCCGGGCCCGCGCAGAGCCCTACCGCGCTGAAGTCCAGCAGGTCGCTGAGCTCCTTGTCCGTCCCTATGGCCGCCATCCTCTGCTGCTGCGAGTTCATCCTCCGCCGCTGCTCCGGGCGCCTCCTGGGCACAGGGAGAGAGAGGGCAGCGCTCCCCGCCGGGCAGGGCCTGCGCCGCCCGCGCCCCTCAGCCGGGGATCCCTCAGGCGGGGAGGGGGAGGCCGCTTTACCGGGCGGGCTGGCGGAACCGGCAGCTCTCCCAAACTCTCCCGAAGTTTTCCTCGGGCTCCCTCTATCCCCTCGCTCCGCTTCTCCCCCGCCTCCGGCCAGGCACGGTCACGCCGCCGCCAGGA